>PVLA01000828.1:203712-280085 GCA_004027455.1 Hydrochoerus hydrochaeris | reverse complement strand
AATCTACTTTCTTTTTTTGAAGGTAGCAAAATACAGCAGAACAAGACAGAACAAACCCATGTGACCACACTGCAATAAAACTACCACAGAACCTCAGAGCAGGTCACCAGGCACAAGCAATGGGCTCAATAGTACAGCCCATTTTGTTCACATTAGCTGTTCTTTCAATCAAATAGAGGAAAATGGAAGGAAATTTCGAACTTTTAAAAATAGAATATTGAATAAAGCAGTACCATTAATCAAAACTGAGCAAAACAGTGATAAAAATATTTGCCTTCAAAGAGATGGTAGAAGGAAATCCCCCTTACTTGCCACACTGTATACATTCATCCTCCAAAAGGATACTCAGACCATCGGTGCCTACTTGCTAATGGGGAGGGGAGGATGGATCAATGCCTGATTCTTAGCCCGTGCACCAGCAGGGCCCTAGCTGCTTACAGGCTGGCCAGCAGGCTGCCTTATCTCCCAGCTCCCAAAGTTCCAACATGATGCAGAGCTTAGCAGTTGCTAATAGTTCTCGCCCTGGTGTGCCAGTGGTTTGCCAGGCCACCAGCTGCTCACCAGGCCAGCGAGTCTATACAAATTTTTTTTGGGGGGGTACAGGAGATTGAACTCACAACCTCGCGCTTGCCAGGCAGGCGCTTAAGCCACTGAGCTAAATATCCCCAGCTCATGAATTTCTTAATGTGATCTTTGTGATGGAATGTTCTTATTTTATACCAGTTTTGAAAGATGGTTTTGCAGGATATATATATTTTTTATTTTTATTTAAAGGGGGGGAAGCAAAACAGAAAAAAGGGTAGAAACAATACAGAATTAAAAAAAAAATAAACAGTAAGAAATCACTATTTGATACATTACATATTGTCTTCTTGGATATAGTTGTTCAAGTTACAAAATTAAAGCATACAAAGTGGACATTCAAACAGTGAGGCTGCAAACTGTTCTGTTCACCGATCCAACAAAAATTTAGTAACATGGTTATCAATCCTACACACTTAAGTATACACACAGTTATCTCTTTTAGAGCATTTTCTTTTCTTCCTCTTGCTTTTTTTTTTTTAAATTTTTTATTTAAAGAAAAAATTCTGAAACAGAGGGTAGAAAAAATACAAAATCTCAAAAACAAAAAAAAATAGTAACCAGTAAAAAATCACTAGTTGATAATTACATACTTTCCTCTTAGATGCAGTTGTTCAAGTTACAAAAGTAAAGTCCACAAAGTGCACGTCCAAACAGTGAGATTGAAGTCAGTTTTGCTCTTCCGTCCAACTAAAACTTTAGCAACATGGTTATTAATTCCACACACTCAAACATACATGCAGTTATATCCTTTAGAATACTCTCTTTTCCTTTTTTTTTTTCTTTACAATAACTATAATCCATTCTCGTAAACTACTTAGAAGTTCTACACATGTATACGTCTTTACACGTATACCTAGCCTTTCTGTATTAGAGGGAGAAACAAATCAAAATAAGTCAGCCATACAAATTCCTAGAGAAATATGAAATGAAAAGAACATACTAAAACACAACAGTAGGTGATCTATGGTAGTTACTATGATGTCTCTTGTTATTTTCAATAAAATTGTCTATATCGTCAAATATAATATAAACTTAGCATTGCTTTACACTATTAATAAAATCTAAACATTGGAGACATTATAGGACTTCAAAGGCAGTTAATAATCAAACCAGAGTGGGTATCCTATTGAATCCTGTCATCTTCAGAGTAGTTGCCCCTACTCTCAGACTTGACACTTTCAAGCATGCCAGATTCAAATAAAATCAGTCAAGATAAAACAGTGATATAACCAGTCTTCTCTGTCTTATCTCTGTCATGCTATTTTTCTGTTGTTATTTGTTTACTTTTTTCCTTCATTCCACTGTCTGCCCCTTTCTTTGAGGCCTTTCTGCCATTATTCCTGGAACCCTGGTGATTTTCTTCTCTCTCTCTAGAATGTCCTTCAGTATTCTTTGCAGGGTTGGATTGGTGGTCACAAACTCCCCCAGTTCCTTTTTGTTGGGGAAATATCTTGTCTCTCCATTAATTTTGAGAGACAGTTTTGCAGGGTACATCATTCTGGGTTGGAGGTTATTTTCTTTCAGGACTTGGAAGACTTCACTCCAAGCTCTTCTTGATTTGATGGTTTACATTGAGAAGTCTGCTGTGATTTTGATGAGTTTTCCTTTATAGGTAATCTGTTTCTTTTCTCTGACCGCTTTTAATATTCTGTTCTTGTGATGGATTTCTGGGATCCTGACTATTATATGTCTGGGTGTAGATCTGTTTTGGTTGTACCTGGCTGGAGTTCTATATGCCTCATTTATCTGAACTTCACTTCCGTTACCTACGTTTGGGAAGTTTTCCTTAATTATTTTTGTGAATAGACTTTTTATTTCATTTGTATTTGTTGCTGCATCTTCATTCACATATTTTATTCTTAGGTTATAAATCCTCTTGTCATCTTCTAGCCTTTGTATCGTTGCTTCCTGGTTCCTTGTTATTTTTAAGAGATCCTTCCTTTCACGATCATATGTTACAAATCTATCTTCAAGTTTTGAAAGTTTGTCTTTAGTTTCTGTTAAAAGATTTTGCCAGGTTTCAATGGAGTTTTAATTTCCTGATATTCTCTTTGGATCTGTTTCATATATTCCAGGTTTTGTTTATATTCTTCATCAAAGGCTTCTCTCCTTTCTCTGGGTTCCTCTATTCTTTCATTTGTGTCTACTTGAGGATTACCCAGGACTTCTTTTATTAATCTTCTTATATCTTGCTTCACTTGAGTTAGAATTTCAGATTTAAATTTGACAATGAGGTCACGGACGTATTTCTTTATTTCTGATGAGGCTGTCTCTGACATTACAGGTATGCTGCTCTCAACCTCCTCTGCATTTACCTCTGTTGGATTCACTTTCCCTGGTTCCACAGTTGGGGACCTTTTGCTCTTTCTCTGTCTTGTCATGTTTTCGGCCCGCTTCAGACAGGAGGGTGGTGGAGGTCTCTGGGCCTTTCGTATTGCTTACAGTTTTTCTGCAGCGCATTTACTAGGGAAGTACCGCCTCCCAGTGGGCTGTGGATCTGCGAGTTGCACTCTGAGACCCAGCCCCTTCCCCTATGCCAGTCAACCAGTTTATGCTTCAACAAGTTTGTGTGTTCCCTGGGGATGCCACTGTCCCAGAAAAGCCTCCTTCTGGCTATTGGGTTTCAACCAGGGGCGTGGCCCTGCCCGAGCAGATCCCACCAATCTGCTTTGGACTAGGAGTCATCAGCAGATGTTGCCTCAGGTTTTGATTCAAGCCGGCCCTGCCCAACTCCAAAATGTCGCTGCCCAACTCCAAAATGTTGCCCAGCCAGTCCTCCCAGTTTGGGGATTCCAGTTCCCATCACTCACCAAAGTTCCTGCAGCTCGACTGGCTGTTTCCATTCCCTATCTCAGCGCCTCTTCCAGCAGAGGATCTGGAGCTCACCAACCTCTGCTCTTGGCAGGGCTGTGATCTCAGTTCGATTGTGAGTCACCTCACTCTAAGTCGTGCCTGTACAGCGATCGGGGTTTGCCCAGCTCCAGCCCTCTGTCCATGTTTCCTTTTCTTCTTTCTTTTTTCTTTTTCTTTTTCCTCAGTTTCTTCCTGGGTCGCGAGAATTCCTCTCCTTTTGTCTGGCTTTCTCCATGTTGCCAGATTCCAGCGTCTGAGTTGTTTTTATTTTTTTTTCCTCAGAGAGGCTCTCTTGTGCCGCCACTCAGTCGGCCATCTTGCAATCCCACAGGATATATTACTGTAGGTTGAAAGTTATTTTCTTGTAGAGCTTGAAACACTTCACTTATCTCCTGGTTTTTAAGTTTTATGTTGAGATATCTGCAGTAATCTTAATGGGTTTATCATGGTAAGTGATTTCTTAATTCCTTAATAGCTTTTAAGATTCTGTTCTTGTGTTGAAGTTTAGGAATTTTGACTGTTATGTGTAAAGGGAGATTTTTCTTCTGATCATTGCTGTAGAGGATCTATACGCCTCAATTTCCTATATGTGGAATTCTTTCCTCATACTTAGGTTTTCTGCTGATTCTAAAAAAAGATTTTTTTGAATCCTATGTGTGTTATCTTTTTCCTTGTCTCTAACTCCAATTAATCTTAAGTTAGTCTTCTTTGTCTCTTCTAGTTGCTGTTGGGTCAATTTTTGTTACTCTCTTGTTTTTAAGGTATCTTTGAGCATATGGTAACAGAGATCAGACCAGACTTGCCTTCTAGTTCTATTACAGTAAATCTCTAACTTATAAATATCTGAGTTGCTAACAAATCATGGCAGTTGCTCACATGTCTGCCAGATATTGTCACTGTTGTGCTGCTGTGTGCTTACTGTACAGTGTGATAGTGTACAATAGTACAGCACTCAATTAGTGCCCAGGATGTCTGGAAGCAAGGGGAAAAGCTTTACAATTGTACATTTGTGTCAGTGGTGTATAAGACTCACTGTGATGGACTTATGAATGAATCTGACTTATGAATATTCTCCTGGAATGGAACTCACTCATAAGTCAGAGACCTATTGTCCTCTCTTCCACATTACTCACTTCTGCTCATGCTTCCCACAGAATTTTTATCTTTTGGATTTCTGTTTGGCACAGTTCCATGTACTCCAATTCTTTACTAAATTTGCCATCCATGTTTTTAATCAATTTGGATATGTCTTCTAATTTTTTATTTGGCTATTCTTTAAGCTCATATATCACTTTGTTTATTAACTCCATTTTTTGTGTAATTTTTCTATCTTTAGTTCTTGATCATTTCTTACAATTTAAACATTTCATGTTTGATTTCCTTTCCACCAGTATTCCTTAGATCTGCTTGAGGGGAATTGAAAGTCATGGGAAACATTTTTTGCCTGAGTTTCTAAGCTTTGTGTGTGTGTGTGTGTGTGTGTGTGTGTGCATGTACATACACACACATGTGCACATATGTACATTGGGGATTGAAGATCAACAGATGAACTATAATGGGAAGACTCTGTGGCTAGTATGGGGATCCCTTCAACTACTGTCTGTTTTCCAGTTATGTGATCTTGGCTTTCTTTACTCCTTGGTATTATCTGCCTCCTTGAAATATGCATTTAATAGGATTAGACCCGATCATTGTATTGCAAAGGAAAATTCCCACAAGTTATAGAAAATGTCAAAAGATGCAAACATATATAAATTATGTCCACTGAAACTTGCTTTAGCAACTTTACCCTTTTATCAGTGTCCCTTACAGACTGAACTATATTACTGTCAACAATTAGCTGCTTTGTGGCAGAAGAGGGGAAGGAAAAATAAAGAAATTAAAAGGGGTAAGTAAGTAAGAAGAGAAAGAAAAGAAATATCAAGAAAGGAAAAACAAATAAGAGGTGAGACTCTCCTGATACTATTTTTATAGCTGGAGTAAAGAGCTAGTTAGGGGAATTTCAGAGGAGACCTTTGGGAAGAGGAATGCAGAGGGGGGGAAGTATAACTAGAGAATGTTATGGCTTGTATCTAGATGCTTCCCCAAAGCCTCGTGTGATCATAGGTGGGGAGTTTTGAAGGTGGCTGAATTAGGGTGTGTGAATGTAGATTAAGTGTATGGATTATGGAAGCCATGGCCTGAGAGTGGGTGTCACTCATTAGTCATAGGTTTGTAGCCCACATGGAATATAAAGGGACAGAAAGAAGGCGTGCTTGCTGCTACTTGCTTGCTGCTTGCTGCCTTCTGCAGGCCACATCATGAACTGTTTCTCTTCTTCACATCCCCTCTGCCACAACCCCCGCCTCAAAGCTATGGACTAAAACTTCTACAAACTGTGAGCTAAGTAAACCTTTCCTCCCTTAACATGTGGGTGTCAGGTATTTTGTCCCAGCAACAAAAAAGGTAACTAAGACATATTATAAGTGAAACTGAGATTGTTGGGACCTATTAGTATGTTGGTAGTTACATCTGGCTCTTAGATACACAATTTTGATAAGTTTTATCCTGACATGCCCTTGAAAGGCACTATTTAAGTTAAAGCACTATTTGATTCTTGGTCTTGTTTACGTACATATAAGTATCTAATATATATGTGCCAGATGAAAGGTGTATAGGTGAAGAGGGAAGTAAAGGGGATAAGAAAGGAAAAGTAAAAAGAAGCAAGGGGCAGAAAAGGAATAAGAACATGTAAAAATAATAAAAGCAAAGAAAAAAAGAAAAAGTAAAATAAAATTATATAACAAAAACTAAAAAAGCAACAACTCAAAACAAAGCTAAAAAAAAAAATCATCTTGCTGTCTGCAAGAGCACAAAGCTGAGTCTCCTCACTGTCCCGTTTCACCGCAGTCTGACTTCATTTGCGGGTCTCCAGTCCCATGGTTTGCTGTCCTGTTTGCCGGTGGGCAAGGAGAACTGCCAATCTGACTGGCTCTCAGGGCTACTCACCTGGTAACTGCAATCTGTTGTTTCTTTTTAGGATCTGACTACCTCAGATAATTTAGGGAAAGGAGGATATGGGGTAACTGGCCCAGCACTGGATCCTTCATTGTTTTCCACCAGGGACCTCTCACTCCAGTTGTCACTTCCTAACCCACGAACTGGTTGCCCTCTCGGGGTCCCTACCTTTAGTAATCCTTGACAAGGGATTACTAAAGGGTCTCCTCTGTGCCTTCGTGCACACAAGATGCTCTGTAAGCACAGCACTCCTGATGTATCAGAAGAAATGGAAAACTACACATTTCTGGGTCAGTCCATCCTCTCGCTTCCCCAGGGTCACACCACGCCTTTCCAAGTCATCCACCCTCACACAGCCCCTGTGCTGTAGTCCTGGCACTGAGTCAGGTCCCCTTCAGAATGGCGCTTTTGTTTTTTAATTCTGAAGTACTCACAGAATTGCCTCATGCACTGTTTTCCAGTTTTCAGTTTCCTCAAAGCCCCAGGATGTCAAGAACCTGGATGAGACATTTTGTAAGAAGATCAAGACACTTGGACTCAAATTACTGGATAGTTCTTCTGCAGGTTATTGAAATCACTCAGAATGGTGGTAGAAGGAGGCAGAGAAGGAAAAGGAGAGAACCATAAGCTCCAATTCAAAATCTACCAAGCCCGTGTTCATTACAGGAGCAAGCCACATCAGAACCTGCTCCGCAGCAGTGGCTGAATGTTGCCAGGCAAAAATGTGGGCTCAGTGTGGTCAGATTCCTGGATTTGTTTAACGTAAACTTTCATGATTTTAAAAGTCAGCAACTAATTTAATCTTAAAGATACTGACAAGCATATTGTTAGCCCTGGTTTGGCTCACAGACATTCAGTTTGTCGTCACTGAATAAAATGGGTCAGGGGCCTGGGATTTAGCTCAGTGGCTTAAGTGCTTACCTGGCAAACATAAGGTTATGAGTTCAATCCCTGGTACCAAAAAATTAAATTAAATAATTAAATTAAATTAATAAAATGTGTCAATGGTGTAACTCAGAATAGAACACCCCTAAATTCAATTCCCGGTAGCACAATAACAGCAACAAGACAAACACACAGACGAAGGGAAGAAAGGAAGAAAGAAAGTGAGCTCACAGCTCTCTCCAGCTAAGACCAAGTCTTCTTGTGAGTATGATTCTCCTAGTCTGCTGGAGGTTTATGAAAGGAAGTTGCTCAGTTCTCTTGAGCATGTGCTTCCTCCTCCCCAGATACCTTACTTTTATTGTTGGTCATTTTTAATTTACTGAAATCTTCCCAGATGATCTTTTCTTAGGACCATCTTTGCAAAAGCCTTTCGTTCAAAGTACTATCTCCAAGAAATGAAAATGTCCACAATTACTTGGGCATTAAAAGAATATTGACATGGAATGGGTAACTACATTAATTTGCAAATTTAAAATATCCATATCTCCTTTAATTTAGGGTAAAAAGAATCCCCGATATTTTTTCCATTCTGTATCATTCAAAAAGACTAAACACTCAAGCCTATTTTTAGAAAACTGAGGAAAGCTGGGGTTGGTGATGCACACCTGAAATCCCAGCATTCAGGAGGCTGAGGCAGGAGGATCACTGTGAGTTGGAGACCATCCTGGGCTACAAAATGAGTTCAAGGTCAGCCTGAACTGCATAGTGAGACCCTGTCTCAAAAAGAGGGAAAAAAAGCTGAGGAAAATCAAAAGGTTTCTACTTCTAGTATTTCTAATAGGCTTAACATACTGTAATGAATTCTTACAATTCTATGTTGTCTTAGCATCCATTTTACATATAAGTCTAACTTTACACAAGGGTAGGCTCGGTCATTCTTGTTATACTCTCCAGTTCTCCATCAAACCCAAATGGCTAAAAGTTATGGGCAAAGATGAGCTTAACTATTCCACAATATGTATGTGCTTCAAGATACTATGTCATGCATGATAAAAAAAAATTACCTGTCAACTTAAATAAATGAATGAATTTTCAGACTATATAATCTAAGTCATTTAATTTTCTCATCCTCTTGGTTTTAGTTTTTGAATTATTACCTGGCTTCCTTTCAAGTTATTGACAAGTACAAGACATCAGTGTCACCACACTTGTTATTCTTAATAATATCTCTAATGTTACTATAGATAAAACTAACAATGGAGGTTCAGTTCATTCTTTCCTTAGTTATTTTAGAAACAAGTATTGGTTTTAAAGCTCAGTATTGTAATCAGTATCTCATCCATTATTGTTCTGAAGCAAAAAGTAAACAAAGTCTCTTTTGTTTAAACAACATAAGAATGAGGCAGATAAAACTAAACATTTTCTTTTTTTTTTTTTTAGATTGAATTTACCATTCTTCAAAGTGACAAAAAGTTGCTTTAATCACTTTCTTCATTGCTGAGTCTCTATCTGACACCTGCAAATTAAAGGAGAATTCTATTTCGGTTCATGTTTTACTCCATAGTCAGCTGACTCCACTGTAGGACAGCGAGGGAGAGAGGATGGCAGGAAAGTGTTGCTAGCATAGAAGAGATGCAAAGAGATCAAAAAAGAGGAGCTGGGGGTTGGGGAGATAAACTCTTCCAGGCTATGTTCCCAGTTACCCACATCTTCCAATCAGACTCCACCTCCTGATAGAGCACCAAGTCAGCTCTGAGACCCATCGTCCAACACTGTCATAAATCCCCATCTATGAGTGCTTGCGGATCTTGGGGGATATCCAGGTATAAACCATAACAAAAACTGTTTCTAAAACCATACAAGTTATGTTATAAAAAATTCAGAGTTGGAAAACAGTCTCTTATAGGTCTGGAGCTGTGTAGCTGCAACTCTGTTTGTAGTGATCAGACAGTCCTTCCTAAATTACCTTCCTCACAGAATGGTCAAAGAAGCTAACTGAACACTCTGGGAGGCAGAAGAGAGCAGTCAGAAAAGTAAGCATCATGTGTAATTGCTGTTATTAATGGATGGTGGAAAAAATGAAGCCTGTGCTTAGGAGTTAAGTGTATTTTAAGCAAGTGATGACCACCGGGGACATGGCAGGAAGTGAGGATAGCAGTCCATCTGTGATTAATGAGCTCAAGCAGGGAAGAGTTTGTGTCCATGTCTTGCAGTGCGTTAAAGAAGAGACTCAAGAGGTACATTTAATTCACAAAGCCTTAGCTACCTCTGCCTCTATGCATAGCAACAGCAGGTCAAAACTAACTGAAGATTTTTGTTTGGAGCAGTAGCTCTGATGGTCAGGGATTCTTAAAGATCTATTTGTAGCTGTATATTTCTTGAACTTTAGGTGCTAAAACACTTGCAGTCCATTCTCATTTTCTAAAATGGACATTCAGTCATATAAGGAGAAACAAATATGAATGATTACTTAGAAAAGTATTTTGACAAAGTCTAGGAATTACACACTTTCGTTCCATATGTTTCTTTACTGTGTGTCTCATTCATGCCTTCCTTTTTTGGTGAAGTTCAAGAAACTATGGTTCCCACTTTTAACCCCATTTCCTCATCCACTGATTTTATGTTCCACTGTCACAACTACAATGAAAATGACCAGTGTCACCATTAACCAATGCCATTTTCAGTTAGTATCTTACCAGGTTGCCCTTCTGCACCTGGTCATGGAATTTCTTCCTTTCTTGTTCATTATTGTGAACTGAGTTCTTTTACTGTGGGGCCCAACAGACCAGCCCACTCCAGAATGAAGTGGCTTTTACCAGGTGCCCTGTAATCAAACTGAACTTTTAAAAAGGCTGAGATTGCTAATATCATTTTATTTTCTTAATGTAATTTGTTGAAACTTCCTTCTTTGATGCTTCATACTCCCTAGACTTCTATCTCATAGTCTAGATTTCCTCTTGCCTCTTTAATTATTGTCTTACTCCCTTATTTCTGTTTCTTAAATATTTCTGTATCCATTCTAAATTTTTAAATCAACACTCCTAAACCATTTTTTACAATTGCTTACACACTATTTTTTCAAAAATATTCTCAAGTTTTATTTCTATACACCTGCTGGTTGGGTGCATTTTGGGGGTTGTTTCTGAGGAATCTCAAAGTCTACACATAAAAAAAAAACTCACATCATACCTCTATCCTTTTACACCCAATTTCAACAATTGCTACCAAAATTTATTTAAAAATGCAAGACGGAGGTCATGAAAATTTGTTGGTGCTTCCTACAATCTCATTCCGATTACCTCCATCCTCCATCCATAACCAGCATGGAAAAATGGAATTTTAAAAGTCAAATATCTTTTCCATTAAAGAAAAGTGGCTTCTCCAAACTTCCCTAGGTCAATGGCATAGATGACCAACCCCAACTCTCCTCAGCCCAAATGAGTGGAGCAAATCTTACCGTAGATGCTGGCACCAGGAAGTCAAACTCCAGTTCCCTTTGCGTGGGCAAGGGAGGGAAAGCTTCACATCCAGGAAGGGGTGAAGCAAGGCGCATTCATTATCTCATTGTCTCTCACTGTCTCTCACTGGTTTTTGCTATAAAAGACCCCAATACTCCTAGACACAGTGAGACAGTGATTTGGGTAATGAGGCCACTCCGTCTCCTTTGAGCTACCTTTAATTAAATCTTTTGTTCTTTTTATTTAAAGAAATGGCCCCCTTTGATTGGGACAGTGATGTACAAATGAACCTGTGTGGCCGGTAACAGTCTTGGTGAGCGAACCAGGAGTTAAGTACCCACTCCTGAAAGGCAGGTCTTCCGTTTTCCTACTGATGAGGTGGCACACATGTGAGAAAAGGGACAGTTTGATTGGGACTCCAGGAATATTCTTGTAACTTCCAGAGAAACTTTTGCAATCAGAAAATGTTCCTCTTTTCCTTCCTGTTCATAGCATTAGTTGCCTATTAACATTTTCATTGGAAGAAAAGTTTAGAGAGCTGACAGACTCCAGCGGGTTTTCAGAAAGTGCACATAGGGATTACTATTTCCACCATTTGGACCTTCTGCACTTCTCAGTGCCATTTGGGGTTAAGCAAGCACCTTTCCTGTTTAGGACCTCTCAATAATTTGCAGGGGAATTACTGGATGTGAGTAGAGATTCAAAGGTAGAAAAATGATTGAGGTATTTGCTTTATTGCTTTGGAATATTCATTTGGTTTGGTTTTGGTTTACTTTTCTTCTAACTGCCATTATTCTAAGATGTTCAGCAGGATTTCAGTACTATCTGGAAACTTCATAGGTTTCAACCAGGATTCTATGTTGAGGGAGCCATGAGAACTGCATCTTCTCCACGATATGATTGTAAAGGAAGAAACCCTCCACGATATGAATGTAAAGGAAGAAACCCTCAGCCCTGCATCTTCTCCACGATATGAATGTAAAGGAAGAAACCCTCAGCCCTCAGCTTACAAGCGACTTGTAAGAAAGTGGAGACACTGGGGTGCTTCGGGAAAGCTCCACTGTGATTTTTTCAGAAATGTAACATTTTTGTGCTACTTTGTCACTCTTAAACAAAACCTGTGACTTAGAAAAAGGTGATTTTTATTGTGATACAAGATTGCTTACATAAGCGAAGTACAGTCTGCTTTTCTGACTTCTACTAACAGTTTAATTAATTATTAAATTTAATTATTTATTTATTTAATTATTTATTTAATTAATAAACTGTTCTACTAACAGTTTATTCTTAGCAGACTGTTTCAAAATATTTGCCAAAACTTCTGCTTGCTAACAATTTATTTTTTCTCTTCTCCTGCCATCTCCAGTCCTCAGCTAGAGAATGGGAAAATTTGACTACCCACGGCTTGATGCTGTGCTTTTCTCCATGGTGAGAGTTGTATGGCCTTGAACAGCAGAGCCAGGATAAGATGTGAAAACCTTTGTCCTGCTATGTCTAAATTTTCACATAGTGGAAAATGTCTTAAAAACTGGGCTGAGAGCCTTCTAAAATTGACTAAGGTCCATGCTATTTAGGACAAAAAGAGGGGAAAAAAATCAAGAAGTCCAAACAGATCAAGATGTAAATTTCTCATTTTACTACACTCTAACTTTACCTTCAGCTATGCACATTTAGGGTTAACTATTGCTTATGACTGTACAAAGGAAAAATTTGCCCATAGTATAACTTTGGTAAATGATAAAGCCAAGCCTATGTTTAATGAATATTTGTACAAATACATATGTTATATCTATGTGTGTACTTGTGTTTACAAATTGTTTAAGTGGCATCAGATTAATTTGAAAACAAAAGCATTGAATATTTAACGCATAAACCCAAATGTCTTAAATTCACATGAATTAAGCAAATGCCTGAAACATAAAGTTGTTTTCAAAACTGTTAACATGCATTTTGCCTGTGTTAGCCAATCAGAATTATATTTTAACTGTTCAACTTTTGAGTGTTTTAAATTTCACAAGGTTACAAGAAAGACTGAGGTGCATACAGAAAATTTAACTAAGAATTTTTAAGGTTTTTAAGGCCTTAAAGACTCTTAGGAGTCAGTGTCACTTGAACTCTGAGAAAATATGATACACATATTAATATAGCACTAGCTGGTTAGTCTTCTATTTATAATTTTAAATTGTTTAGGTTCTTGTAAGCATTATGCAATAATAGTCAATGAGAAAGCCGTTTCTGCTAATAGCAGAAGGGGGTCCTAAGAGGCCACATTTCGTCAGACTTTGTTAAATTCTTCAATGCCATGTTTATTGAACTTCAGTAGACACATGGCCTTTCTGTAGACTGGTTAATAATAAACAGACCCTACTGTTTCCAGCAGAAGGACAGTCTGTTGAAATTTTTGTCCCAACATGGTAGCTATATTCAGGTTTTTATTCCCTCCAATTCTGTCACTGTTTCTTTAATTTGTTACAAAGATAGTGCAACAGAAACATTTGGAATATGTCAGTTAAGCATCTTAGTATCCTGATACTGAGCACAAATACATCTCAGTGATACAGTTAAGATTTCAGGGCAATGACAGCAGCAGCTTAATTAAATACAGCATCCCTTGGGAAGTAACTAATTATCCAGAGAGTCCAGTGGAAAAGCGCTTTCTTTCTTACTCATAGTTCATTTCTTTTTGTCTCTCCCTCCCTCCTTCTTTCCCTCTCCCTTCTTTTCTTTCTTCCTGCCTTTCTTTTCAGAAATGATATGTCCCAGAATGCTCTTAAAACTGCTTTTTTGAGCAAGGTGGTTTACAAAGACAGTTAGTCTCTGCTTGGTTATTTCACTCAGTCTAAGATGAGTTGTATAACACACATCCTATGTTGTCATTGGAGAGGGCCCAAAAAATTCCCATCTGGATAAGAAACACAGACCCACTTAGGTCTATCCACTTGGGTTTATGTGCTTGCCACTGACCAAGACAAAGCAGACTGTACATTTTGTTAAAAAAGAAAAAGAATTTATTCAGAGCTAGCTCCAAGGAAATAAAGGGGCCTGTTTGACCCAAATTACTGTCACTGTGTACAGGTGGGTAAGCATCTTTTACAGTAAGGAACAGAGGGAAGGGAGAGCTCAGAGATGGTGCAGATCTCACACTTATGTCATGACTTCCAGCAGCCCTCAGTTCATCCTCCTTTTCTAGTGGAAAGGAAATTGGGGTCTGTGACTAGAGGCACCTGCATATTCTGTCACTTCTTTTGGGTTGAAGAGAGGAGAAGGTATTGGTTATGTTCTCAACAGAAGGAAATTTGAAGTTGCTTCTGTCTAAAAGAAAAAATTTAACTGTTAACGTGCCATTTTGCAGTGCCAGGATACAAATCTATCCTAGCCACAGAATTACATTGCAGGTTCACTGATTCCTTTTGCGAAAAAAGGGATTTGGCGATATATCCATAAGAGGCATAAAGGGATTTATTAGGTAGAAATTAAAAAGTACATATGCGAAGAAACAGTATATGCCTTTAAAAAAGAGAAGCTGCCTTCAGGATGGAGCTGGGTATTCTTATGGGGTCTTCACATGCATGATCTGGGATGTGGATTCCTACAGTCTGTCAGGTTACCCATCTGCAGGGCCATGTTAGACTCCAAATCATTTACAGGTATTTGAAGTTGAGATCTGCTCCCGCTACAGTGCTGCTTCTTTGAAAATGGAGGTCTATGGGAGAAAGTGCAATTTATAGGCGAAAATAGATGTGTACATGAGAAATTTGAAAGGTGTTGCTGAACTATAATTCTGGGAGTTGGCATTAGTGAATGATGTGCTTTCTCCTAAGTGGTAATTCACATTGGTTTACAAGAAAAGAGGACTCTAAGTAGTTCCTTGATGTACCTTTCAGAAAAGACTAACTCTGCTGCCCAGACATCCTGGCTTTCTTATATTAACTTGCTCACTATGTTTCTCAGTGCAAATCTGCAGTACAGACTGGATTGGTTTTGCTCTTATTGGTATGTTTCACATCTGCTCGTAAGCTTTGAGAGTATTGTTTGAAAAAGTTTTAGGCTGTTGACTAAAGAACAGATGGGATTAGATTTGGCAGTGGACTTTAAATAGACTTATTAAGAGCTCCTCTTTCAAAATCTCTGATACTGCTCAAATTTGGTTAGAGAGGTTGTGGGGATTATGGCACTGACTTCAGTTGTCTGTTGGCTCCAATGTTGAGACTTTCTGAATGAGCGATGCCGGGGAAGCTACCTCAGCCCTGAGGGCCAAGGCTGCAGATGGTTAATGGGCAATGCCTTTAGAAAAGCAGAAAATGCATGCAAGGGAGAAATTTTGAGAGCATCAGAGAGTCTCTTGTGATTTTTTTCTTGGGATGATGAAAATGCTCTAGAAATAGATAGTGGCAATAGCTGTAAAGTACTATGGTTTGAATGTCTATCCCCAGAGTTTTCATATGGGATATTTAATCCCTTAAATTGCATGTTCATGGTATTTGAAGATGGATCCTTTAAGAGATGATGAGGTTATGAAGATACTGACCTCACAAATGGGTAAGTCCATTAATAAGCAATAATAAGCATTAATAAGCAATCGAAGCAGTGGCTATGTTATAAAATGAATTCTGCCATGTCATCAACTGGCAAGAAGGCTGCTCCTGGCACCAGGCGCTTGGATTTCTGCAGTCTCCAGAAGTATGAGCTAAAGAAGTTTCATTCTTTATAAATTATCTATGGTATTCATTAGTCATGTAAACAGAAAATGGACTGAAACACAACAACCTTACAAATACAGCAAAAATCGCTAAATCACACACTTAAAATTGTAAATTTTAAGCTATGTGAATTAGATCTCTACTTCAGAAAAGGGAAGGAGCGAGAAGAGGAAAAGATTCTCACAAAAGAGATGAAGAACAAATAGCAAGAGCGGTAAAAAGAAACCAGGAAATTATAGTGTCACAGAAATAAGAGAGAAGGGTTTCAAGGAGCGAGTTCCCAGCAGAGTCAGAGGTCATGGCGAGAAGAGAACTGGGAAAGAACTGCTGTAATTTTTCATCTTAGTAAGAAGCTTTTCAGTGGGTGGCAGCGAGTGTATGACAAGGAAAAGGAAAAACACGGAAATACTAATAACATTTTCTCATTATCTATTCTGGAAGTTTTACTTGGTAAGAAAGAAAAGACACAGGGAAAAGACAGCAGGAAGCATAAGAATTCATCGAACAACTAATTTTCTTGCCCTTAGGTTGTTTTATGTATCATTTCTAACCAACGAAACTGAAAGGGACAATGGCTGTAATTGAGGTAATTTAGATAAGGTAATTTAGATAAGGTGTTACAGGATATTTCCTATCCTGTAACACCTTAGCCATCACTACTTAATATCAATCTTAAATGAATAGTGCATTCCCTAAGCATAATTCTGCAAGCTGTAAGCATAATTCTCATTGTATTGCTTCATATTCCCATAGTATTTTGATAATATGTCCAAAAAAATCCTTTTTCAAATATTGACAAGTAATGTATCAGATAAAAGTAATATATATTTTCATTCTCTTTTTCTGTCATGTAAAAAATATCCATTCATTGCTGTTGGTTTACAATGAAAAGGAGAAATTTCAAAAGAAAGAGTTCATAGTCATTGCTTACATAGGTGGCTTAAAGTTTGGCTTATTAGACTTTTCATTAAATTTGTTCCATTTTTAATATATGTTTTCATTCTTCTATGAAGATTTCTAAACCCTTAGAAACAGCAGCTGTAACCAAATAATTTAATCCTGTATTTTTAAATAATTCCTTTTATAAACCTCAAAGAGTTCTAAAAAAGACCAAGACAAACGAAATTAAACATATATTTCTATACATATAACTCGCTCAAAGGAAAGATCACATACAGTTTCTTCAGATATTTGTTTCCAAAAGTAAACACAAAAATTAGCGTGGGAAAAAATTAGCATGAGACAAATATAAATAATGTAAGATCTCTACCTGTAAATTCGTTCTATATAAAAAAAATTTTTTTCCCACAGTCACTTCACTGCCTAGGACCTCAGTTTCCTTATCTATAAAGTAATCATTGACAGTTAACCTTGAATGTCAGCTTGATTGACTGAGAGTCACCTAGGAGATTAGCAGAGCGTTTTGATGCATCTGGATGGGGCATGGCCAGGGACCTCAGGGACTCTATCTACAGCTGGCCTCTTCTGCAGCCCTGTCCCCTGCCCTGCCACCAGGTTTCTGCTGTGGAACCAGCCAACTATGGGCTAAAGCTTCTGGGGCCATGAGTGAAAATAAATCTTTTCTCCCTTAAATTGTAGATATAAGGTATTTCATCCCAGCAAAAGAAGAGCTGAGTAATACAGATAAGAACTGAATGAAAACATCTCCCAGGCTCTTTTTCTACTATGCAATGACTATAAACACAGCATTTTCTTCCCCTGTTGGATGCTTGCTTTTGTTTTTCCTACATTTCCCTTTATGGCTTTCTTAGAAATTTCTTTCTTATTTAATTCATGTACACAGAGGCTATTCGTTTATCTTCTCACCTTACCCCCCATTATTCATTAAGATGGAAGAACTTTACATTTCTTAAGATCTTTAATAATCATCAATTTGCCAGATTTTAAAGAAGTCTACAGCCACAAAAAAAAAAAAGTAGTTTGTCTAAGGTCATACAAATAAAATCAGTGTATCAGAGCAAGAATTTTAACAGCATACTTCAGAATTGGGAAACATTTGACTCTTCTTATGAGGAAAACCTCATTTCTGCTTTGTCAAAATATTTAAGTATATTTTAAAAACCAAGCATAACAACAAATATGCACCACCCCATATTCTCTTTGAAGTGACCTTATCACTCCTACATCAAGAAAGGTGTCTTTGTCCCCTTGAATTAAGTCTGGCTTGTGACTACTTCGGCCAAGAGAAAATGGTGGCTGAGCCTTAAAAAGTGACTCAAGTTCTGAAAGCTTCACAAAAATGGTTCAGCCCACAGAACTGTACACTATGTTAGCAATTGATTCCTGATGATTCGGGACTGAGGGCCACATGGAGAGGCCACGTGCCAAAGCTCTGGTCAGCATCCCAGTGTTTGGTCAGCCTCGCCCAGGAGCCAGGGGTCAAGGAGGCTTTCCGTGATGTTGTCCTCTACCCACTGAGTCACCCCAGCCTTAGGTCTCCTCAGCTAAGGTCCTAGACATTGTGGAGGAGCAATCAGTCATCTCCACTGTGTCTTGACTAACGTTTGGATCCTCAGAATTCATGAAGATAATAAAATGGTCATTGATTTAACCACTAAATTTTGAAGGAATTCATTATAATGACAATAATAAGTGGGATAAGCAGGACTAACAGACTCATGAAAATTTTAAGCTATGGGATCTAATGTGTTTACATGGTTCCGACTAAACTTTAGGCGTGCACGTGCCCACCCACCTCTCCTGGTTAACAGTGATAATGGCCTGCCCTTGGACCTCAGACGTAGCAGTACACAGGATGACTGCTTTAAATAATTTTGCAGTGTCCACAAGTCTTCAAAGTGAGTTCTGTGTATGCCGCTGTTGTTCTCCGTCACGAAACATGGCAGCTTCTCAGTTTACACTTGCTGTATGACACTGGTTTCATTACTTACCTTTCCATACTTACCATATTTGACTTGGCCTAGAGACATCCACACTTTCTTTGTATCCAGGAGCAAACTCTCCTGGCAGATGCCTACTGTAATTATGTCCCAGATCTGGGTTTTTAGGGTCCGCTCTGATACTGTGGGCTGGGGCTCTGTAAACCATCCTCCCAAGACTGCCTTGTCATCTGCCTTCACTGAGCTTCCATGAAGGGAGGCTTTCTCAGCCTTGGCACTCTTGACCTTTGGACTATATGACTGTTTTTCTGTGGGAGACTGTCCTGTGCATGGCAGGATGGCAAACATCTTTAGCCTCTACTGACAGTTGTCAGTAACAATTCCCTCTTCAACTGTGACAGCCAAAAATATCTCTAGACAGTGCCCATGAACCCACAGGACAAAATCACCCGTGCTTAAGAAACATTGTGCTATAAGGAAACTGATCAAACACAGAAGATGTATTTCATTTGTTTTTATCAGCAGTGTTTCCGGGGTAATAGTGCTTTCGCTTCCTGACTGCTTTGGCAGTACTAGAAGTGACCTCATTACACCTCCTTAGAAAAACCCACAGGGATCAGAATCCGAAAAGGCTGCTCTACAAAATTCTGATCCTCATCTCCTTAGAGCTTCTGCTCTGAGTTACAAAGTAACCCTAATGTTGACTCATTTTTCCCAAAGGGAAAATGGCGGTGTGGGAGTTCCTTCCTGGAGACACTGCCTCTGCTTCACTTCAGAAGCCTCTTGGGGCCTTTCACCTTTCACCCTTATGTAACTATTTTCCTGTATTAAATCTCCTCTGTTTGAAATACCTAATGCAGTTTTAGTTTTTCCAATGTTTCTCTGCCAAACAGTGTGACAATGGCAATCACCTTGACCTATACCAAGTAACAGAGTTCAGTAGGATGGAAGTAAAACTAGACAGAAGGGAGACAAGGAAATCAAGATTCTAAAATTCTTTACTTTTAGGAAAAAACTTCATCTTCAAGACAAGCTCTTTTCCTGCTTCTGGAGGCCATCCTAGCATTTTAAAGAAAATAGGGTTAAATTCCTAAAGGCCCTTTTACAATAACCTGTAAATTCCCAAGCACTAGACCCTGTTTACCTACAAACTGCCCTTTCCTGCAGCCCAAAAGGCAGCAGCATTGAAGACAGCAGGTCTTACCTTCAAACCCATGTGATACACACAGCTCGCACTGTAACCGGGTAGACACGAGCGCATACGTGTCCTAGGCCATGTTATCTTGAAGGCAGCCTTTAAATGTGCCCTATTCCAGCTTGTAAAGTCCCTCCTTGCTCTGAGCAGCTGCACTTCCATCTTGAATGTCCCCTATTTCTACCTCTAGTAAACCTTCTCCTGTGTCTTACTGATGCATCCTGAAAACTCTTTTTCTTCAGTTGGAGTCAAAACACCTGCATACTTATTTTAAAAGGGTGGGTTAAGTCCTTATTTCAGCCTCAGAGATCTGTGACAGACTCAACAAGAACATGGGATTGTTTTTCTTCCACAGACGTGTTTTAGAATCTGCAAATAGATAAGCATTTTACTAGGCTTTGGGAATAAAAAGTAAAGTAAACAGTATACAGTCCTTGGCATATGAATAACAAAGAACAATCCAGGGCTAATTGTAGATGGTGCAAGTGCCTGAAAAATTGGCCCAGTGCTTTATTTGACAACCCACCGCTTGGTGTCAAGAGGTGTGTTGTACTATCTTCATCTCGATTAGTTTTAATTGTTCTGGGCATGTGTCCTAATTCTTCAGTTTGGAATTAAATCAAACACATATACATTGTGACTCACTTTTATCCTTATCAAATATACAAGCAATTTATAACTATTTACAGTTGGGAAATTATTAGTGAAGGTAGGAAAAGATTAAAAAATACAAGTCCTTAAACATTTTCATTACACTTGGGGAAGACAAGCCAGATTTATCTAGAGAAATGATGAGATTGAGAGAAAAAAATTGAATCTGAAAACCAGTCATGATAAATGTTTCAAGTTTTACAAAATCCTTCAAGATTGGTTTAAAAACAGAAACTTCATGTGTTGATTAATGGAAATATTTGGCAATTGTATTTGTTTAAAAATCTTAGGTTTATTCACTCTTTGAAGTAAAATTCCAAATTCTCTCTTTGCTTGAATGTGCTGGGAAGACAAGGAATGGACCTTTCTCATTATCCTGCATCCTGATCTTGTTTATTTTGAGACTAGTAACAAATGACCTCTTTTTTATTTTCTTTTGTGATGGAATGGGTTCACTAATGCCTCAGCTAGGAGCTTACTAGTAAATGTCAGTAACCAAATTTAGCCTAGCGATTCAAAAAAGTAAATTTATAATGAGAATTTGATGATATCTCATTAACACAATGAATGGGTAGAGTTTCAGAAATCTTGGAAACAGGATCTTGGTTTTCATTAGGGACTCTTGATAATTTCTCCCCTTCTTATGTATCTAGGTGTGTTTGATGGTTTATCTCTCCTTAGTGATCACCAGTGCCATTGTCTTAAAGCAAGTAAAGCAGGATTTTGTGGGGATGACAAGGGAGCCTCCTGATAGCGTTCATGATCCATTGCTCTGACGCTTCTCTACCAGCAAAGTAGAGATGCACACTAATCAGTCAAAGGGAAAATTAAGTGATTTACTAACCTCATATTCAGCTCAGGAATATGCAAAAGAGAAACTCTAAAAGTAAACAGATGAGCCATTCAGAGACACAGTATGATGTATCATCCTGTCAACCAAAACAACAATTATAGAGAGCCCTCAAAAGAATAATAATATGCGTTTGGGGACTAGCATAACATTGTAATGGGAATTTACATACTACAGTAAACAATATATTTGATGAGCAAGGGGATAGTTTTAAAGACAAAATGAGAAGGATTACACAAAAAAAATTGAAATATTTTGAAACAATCAGCCTTAGCACAATGATTAATAACAAGGTGGCATCAGTTGAACACAGAGTTGCTGGGAAGAGTTCCTGCAGAAGTCTATTTTGCATAAAGTTACTGTGGTTTTTATGCAAGGCTGTGGTTTTGGGTAGAATCTCTGTGACAGTTGCTATCAGTCATGATTTGATGTTGGAGGTGGTGTTTTTAGGATTGGCCCAAGACTCCATTTTGATTCTGATAACTTTCATAGTATCAATAGTAAATATTAACAATTAAAAGTGTTTATTCTATTTCTGCCCATCTGTTTATTATTGTTTTAGCTCTTTCTTTGACTAAAGACATATTGAGCAAGAACCAGAAACTATTTCATTAATATATTATGCATATCCTTTATAATATTCAGACACATACTTCCTTCTATTGATTACTGAAATACACTTAGATATCAACAAAGATTTTTCTCTTTGACTAAACTTCCGTTAAGTTTCACAAAATCTTTTAAGTTTCAACACTGGCCTTCCTCACTGTCAGGCCTAAATTACCCAGTAATAGCAAGAATTTTGCTAGGTCTGTTTAGGGAAAACTATCACTCTGAAAGATATAGGAGAAAAACACTTCTGACCTACTAGATGTCTGGTATGATTTTGTGTTCTCAAAAATCGAATGATGAATGTTAAGAACAGTGGAGGTTAAGAGCAGAATATATTTCTTGAGAGAAAGAAAGCTTCTGTCTGAGAGAGAGACAGAAGAGGTCTCAAGTGGATTGCCAGACTCTGTTTTTTCTAGGGACTTTTATTAGCAAAACCACAAAGTGAGGCAGGTCTAAAGTGGGGAAAACGTGGGAACTCACAAGGTGGGCATGAGGTGGGACAGAACTATGGCTAATCAATATGATTAACTGCTTGGTTAAAACTGATTAAATCAGGGACAAATGGGGAAGCGAGTCACATCACATCTGCATATAGAGCAGTGGCTCTTCCTGTAAGGGGTTGAGTTAGTGGCTCCTGGCTTCTTGAGGTGATAGAGACCTATTTAGAATATCAATCCCTGATGTTTATCCTTAGGTGCATTTGCTTTATCATGAGGCCTGGCCCCACAGTCGCAATCTTTATCTGGTCTTCTGTACTGGCTCCTTCAAGGGTTCAGCCCTGTCTGACTGCCTGTAACATTTCTAACTCAGCTGCCTATAACATTAATATCTGGTCAGGGGCGAGGGCTATAGTTCAGCAGCACAGTGCCCCCCTGGCAAGCACAAGGTCCTGAGTTTGATTTCTGGTACCAATAATAATAATAATAATAATAATCTGATCAGATTTTTTAGCCTTTATACTTCACGTCAGATTATATGCTGCCCCTTATTCCTTAGTAATTTCCCATCCACTGATCTCCCACTCTACTCCTTGGTTATCCTGTATTCTGAATCAAAGCATTTTCTTTTCCTCTATTACAAGTTTCTGAATATAAATCTGTTTCTATCATTTACTGTACAGCTTTGGTTTTATTTAATAATATGTTTTAAAGTATAAGTTTAAGTAGTCTTAAAACCCCAAACAAATGCCTACTAGGTACCATAGGTACCATTACTATTTTAAGTAGTTACATCAGTCTAATCAGGAAACACCTGCTTGAGCATTTAAAACAGTTGTAATTTAAAGCATGGTGTTGGTTACATGGGTAACAGATGAAATGTGAGGTCAACCAGGGAGCAATGAAGCAAGACAGAAATCACTGAAGCAGGAATTTAGGATTTCTACTGCTAGGCCAGAGACGCAGGGTGAGGAGGTAGAATTATCAGTGTCCAGGGCTGAAGTCACCACCAGAAGCTGGCATCAAGGTGCACTGGGAGAGCAGAAAGTCCATAAAAGAGACAGGCTAGATGCAATCTAAAGTGGAGAAAAGGTTGGGAAGGGCCTCAGCCTCTCCCTCTCCACATCTCTAATCTCCTACCGGTGTTACCTATGGACTGACTCCATCTGGAAGCTGGGATCTGGGAGATGCAGCTTGCTTAATTAGGTAGACATTGACAGGCAGCAAAAGGGACAGGGCCCAAGGTAGATTCAGAATAGAGATGAGGCAAACCACGACTGTAGTCAAAGGCTGAATTGGCATAATCCTGCCCCAAGATGGAGAAACAATGACTAGGCCTGCAGGCCTCGCCAGAGATAAACAGTGCTAAGCGTATGGTAACTGCACTGTTTGGCCACTACACCCCGCTAATGTAACAAACACAAAGAGAAGATCGGAACATTCATATCTTTACTCCTACCCCTTCTGGGAATGCCTTTGTTTTTTTCTGCCTCTGAAGCTATGTGCCTTTTTTGTTAGATCAATCCTGGCTAAGTGACTGTATTTATAGATTGAGGCAAGGTAACCTGCAATGTAATTTTACAGAAAAACAAACAAACAAACAAACAAAAAAACCCTGAGACAAAGTGGCAAACCACTTTCAGGACCCCTCCTGTCTCTCAAAGAGCTCTCTCTCTCTCTCTCTCTCTCTCTCTTATCAGTGTCAGGGATCGAACTCATGACCATGCACTTGCAAGGTAGGCACTTATGCTGCTGAGCTAAATTCCCAGCCCCTAAGAGCTTTCTCTTAATAAAGTTTTCCTACTTTTCACCTCTTTGTCCTTGAGTTTATTCTTTGGTGTTGTGAGACAAGAACTCAGGGTGGTACAAACTCTGTTACCCCAGGAAGCACCCACTTGTGACACAGAGCAGAGCAGGACAAAAGCAATAGATGGATCTGAGGCTGGAGACACTGTGGCCCAGTAGAGTGATTCATCAGTATCTTCTCTTGTTTAGGCAACTCTCAGCGAGGTATTATGACCCATTTGTATAGCTGAGAAAACTTAAGCTCATCGATGTTTAGTGACTTGCCCAAAGTCACAAGGCTCATAAAGGGCATTCCTGGAACTTTCACCAGTCTATCCTGATCAAAAGTCCCTGCTGTTTTCTCATTAGAAGTTTTAAGCCTGTAGCAAGGCTTTCCAGTTTGTAAATCTTGAGAAACAATTTCAAGGAGTACTAGCGCCCTTCTGGGGAAGAAATCAAGGAGATGATCTGAATCACAGAGAGACACTGGCTCAAGGCAAGGTGATAGGACCTAAGAACCTGGCTGCATGATTTTATTAAACAAAGAGTCTGGCTTAACTTCTTACATAAATCATTATTGTTCTGCTTAATGGGGTTGGCATAAACCTGATAACCTGAAGGATTTGCAAGCATTTTAATGAAAAATGCACCATCATTTTAAAGAAGAGTAATTCAGCCCAGGGAAGCAGTTTGGATACAGAAGAGATTTATCCAAGGTAGTCAACAATGAGCTCCGTTCCCTAGGTGATGTAACACATTAGCAAAGATGAGTCTGGGTGATAAGTTGCTGCCAGCAAAAAGCAGAACCTGCAAGCAGAAAGTAGTAGAAAGACACAGAAGAAGCAAATTTATGGGAGATGTAAGGGGGGAAGGGAAGGTGAAACGTCTTGTAGAGAGATAAACGCTACCTTGAAAACTCTGGGGTTGCCTGGGTAGTTAATTGGATTAGTAGTTAGAAAACTGTTAAACTGTGACTAACTTGTATGGGTTTATAAGGTTGGATAATGCAGAAAATTCTTCTCCTTGGGTGCTTGCAGAGCAAGTGTTCACATATTCTGATCCCTGTAGCAGGACAGGGTAATAAACCCTCAGAAGTCCACATCTTCTGTTATTTTCCCTGGAGTCAAGTGAGAATTTCCCAAATTCATTTATAATTTCTTTCTACTCTATGTATTTATGTCAGCATTGGAATTTTTTTTTTTTTTTGCCATGGGCTTTATTTGGTCACGAATTTCTTTAGTTTTGGTTTATCAAAGAAATATTTTAGTTCTCCATTAATTTTGAAAGATAATTGTGCAGAATCTGGCTTGAAAGTTGTTTCCTTTAAGAGCTTAAAAAAGATTCAATTCATGCTCTCCTTTCCTTCCAGGTTTGTGTAGAGAAATCTGTCAGATACATTTTCCTCTGTAGGTGATTCATTCCTTTTCTCCAGCAGCCTTTAAAATTCTGTTCTTATGTTGAAAAGTGTGCATTACTTGCTTTCAGAATGCTGTGGAACTTAAGATCAATACTTTTTAACACCAAAGTGAGCACATTCGCTAAGGGACAGAGATGACTTGAATTACTCCTTTCTCTAATGCTTCCAATGATTCAGTGCTTATGAATCACCCGTTCAAAATCCAACAAGAATGCAGTAGAATCTGTTGGTTAAGTCCCTACCAGAAAAGTTTACTCATCTAAAAAATCTGTCACTGCAACTGTCTCCACTGTAGGCAGGGCTGGCCAATAGGCCAACAGGCTTTCCTGCTCTGTAATGACACATAGCCCTGGGAGATCAGAGAGCTTAGCTGGCTGCTGTCTTTGTAAAACAAGGTCTTTGGGTAAGTAAACAGTGCTTTTCGGCCAAGATTTAACAAAGATTAAGAAAAACACATCAGGAGAGGTTTTTTTTTAAAAAAGTCAAGATTTGCAGAAGAGAAACAAAAAATTAGGAAAGAAGCATTGCCCGAAGGAAGGCTTTTTATGAACAGCTGAATGGCAGCTTTCTTTCTGAGTGCACTGTGTTATAATAACCTTTGTGGCTTAATTAGGAATTAGCACACAACTGGAGTCATTCAGTCACTCCCTCAGGTCACAGGGGACATTCATTTGGAAGGAATTTAAAAACAGTTTTATGAACAGCATGGTGATTATTCCAGAGACTTGGGACATACATGACTTAAGCCATCACTACAATTGTTGAAATGTAGACATGGGCTGGTAGCTCGGGGTACAGCATGTGTCTAGCACGTATCATACCCAGCAAAGGGGCAGGGGAGCTACTACCTGTAGTACGAATAGCACCATTGGAAGTTTGGGACCACTCCCCTTCTATGCATCTGAATTCGGGCAATAGATCAGGGTAATACAACCTGCTACAATTGTCCTAAGATCGACAGAAATAAAAAAATAATGAAAACACAAAAATCTCTATACAGTTCCAGGCCCGGGGACATGCCTGTTAGATGCTGTAGATTGATCTACAGGAACCTTTTCCCCATTTGAGCTTTGTGAATGGTTCAGGTCCAGAGACCGCACGCTGTGCATACAGTTAAGACAGTGAACTGTGGGACAGGCATACATACTAGATGTCTCGGCACACTGCAGATCATTTCTGTCAGTCATAGCCAGAAAGATCCAGCGAGAAACATACAGCATGGCGTGCACATCTTTTATATCCAAAAGCCTGATTCATTCTTTTTCTTCCTGTCTCACTGCTGTACTGGCACCACTGTTCACGCCCTTTTCTTTTCTGCTGGCACAAACCCACACTCCCTGAGCACACATCTCCATTACTTTCAGTAAACTTAGCTAGTTTCTCTTTTAACCATCGGGTATATTCCTACAGTTCTGTCCTTGGTGTACACAAGAATCTGGAATCCATCTCTTGGACCGATCACCTGTGTGTGTGAAAACAGATCTAAAAAGTAACCCAGAGCCTAGCAGAATTCAGATTGTCTTGGTTCCCATCCCAGCTCTGCCATGGACTGCTTGTAAACTCAGAGACTGAGAGAGGCTACTTAACTTCTCCACATACCACTTTCCTCTACTATAAAATAATAGAATTGACGCACACAAAAAAGTTAAAAGGTAAAGTCTTAGAACAGTGGCTGGTAAACAGTGGAGGTTATACATACATGAGTTGAAGTTGTTATTATGTCTTGAAAAACAGTTTTAAAATACCCATGACAAGATTTCAACCTGTCATTTAGATTGATGTGTACATTGTAGATACTATTAGGTCTATTTTCTGTTTCCAGACCCTAAGGGCTTTTAATTCTTTTGGAAAACTCTCCTTAATTTGAAGAGATTTTTCCTAAGAAAAGTAAAAGGCTGGAATTTTTTTAACCAAGAATAACTCAGTTAAGGTCAATATATTCCTTCTGCAACTTTTTCTCATCCTAAAAATAAATTTGTCTTATATTTTTTTCTCTTGCTTTCATTCTTTAGTATTGTCTCTCTCTCCTCTCATTTTGACTGTCATGATCATCCCTCAAGCTTGTTTTTCAGGAGATCTTGCAAGGACTATTTTCATACCCCTTAGGCTGCTTTTTTTTTTTTTCAGTTTTTAAAAAATAACTTTGAATACATAATGAATATACTCCTTTGGGAAGTTGGTCCACGTCCACAACACATCTCAATTCTTTTTTCATTCCCTTCTCTTCCCTCCCACCTCGCTTCCTCCATCTCTTGATCTGTTTCCCTACTTCCCATTTATCTTTTATTTTGCTCTTTATTTATATTTTGGATTTCTCATATAAGAGAAATCACACACTTTTTAAGCTTATATGTCTGATTTATTTTGCTTAACATTATGGTCCCAGGGTGCATTTATTTTCCTACAAATGACTCAGGTTTGCCTTTCTTTATGGCAGAGTGGTATGCCATTGTGTGTAAACACCAGATTCTCTTTAGCCAGTCATCTATCGAAGGACATAAGGGCCACTTCCAAGACAAGTATTATGAATTGCATTGCTACGAACATGGCCATGCGTGGATCTCTGTAATATGGTGTCTTTAACTCTCATGCTGATCTTATGCGTCCAATTATTCTGAAGAAGCTCAGAATGTGCTAGAGCCTAGGTCACGTAACAGTCTACTCTGAGGGTCACTGGGGCAGCACATTTGTTCATGTACTGACTATACAGCCTGAATGTCACTCAGCCAGGACTCATTTCAACCAGTCCATTCTTGTTTGCTTGAGATACACCTGTGTATTGGTTTATTTGTTTTACATCAACTATTTTTGCATACTTTTTAATTTAGAACATTTTATTCACCTTTGATGTTTGTGTCTAGTGAATTCTTATAGTAAATTCTGGCTATTTTCTTTTATTACTTCACATTTATTTGTGAAAAATAACCCATAATTTTGTGCTACAGTCTACAAAATCTCTTATCATGAATAGATATAATTTTATAGCTCTCCAGAACCTAGTAATATTCTTTTACCATACAAAATGGAATAGGAAGTGCCAAAAGATCTACAAAGAAAAAGTGAAAAAAGGGAGAAATATTAGCATATCGGAGAAGAAAAGTCTGTGTTATGAAACAGAAATACGAAAAAGATATCTTACTGTCAGCTATTCATAATACAGAAATAATGGAACTTGAAAGAAGAAATCAAACTAAACAAATCCAATAGTGGCCAATGGTTATAATTTATGGGTGGTGCTGACAGAGTTGACCATCATCCACCAAGCAATTCTCTTACAATTATATAGATTATGAACTTTATTTTGAAAAATATCTGAAGAGGGTAATGGATGGTATATGCATGCTTCACAGCACCATTCTGCTATTTTGTTTGTTTTTACTAACACCTTCTCTTAGTGTTTCCTGAATCATTGTGAGAAGTGCTCTTGAGGTAGAAAGTGTAGCACATTTCTTTCCATTTCATGGGCTGCACCTTGACCTGATATTTTTGTTTATGCTTCTTACTTTAATACTTTTAGGTTTTGCTGAAGATGGCAGAAAAAAATGACAGGGTTTATCAATTCTAGAATCAGACTCTCCCAAGATATAAGCATCACTGAGTCCTCTGAGTTTTAAGATACTGCTGGTAATACTCTGGCAAATACTTTTGTTATGTAATTATTTATGTTTAAATGTTTGGTTTAAATTTTATTATGTGGCTATTTATGCTTAAGTTATTTATGTTTAAATTACAGTTTGGGTCTTAGTTATTGTGCTTTTGGCTACATTAAAGTTACTTTGTTTATTTTTACTCTATCCTAGATTTTTCAGCTTGAAGTTTAATATGCTTTATTCATATATAAGCTTTAACTTGGGTTTTATTAATTTGAGTTAATTGTATGACTGTGGTGGCTGATACAAAATGTAACAATTCTAATAAGAGTACAACTTAATTAAACTTTTGCTTACTGCTTTTTTTTTTTTTTTGTACTGGGGATTGAACTCATGACCTTGTACTTGCCAGGCAGGCACTTATGCTGCTGAGCTAAATTCCCAGCTATTGCTTAATTTTTATCATTGTTGTTTCCCATGAGGGTATTGTTGAGCAAGGCATGTGAACTACTAGGTAGCGTTTTTTTTTTTTTTCGTCTTGCTTCAACATTTTATTATTGTTTTATATTTTATTTAAAAGAGAAAAAACAATATAAACAATGAGAGAATTTCAAAACAAGATATAGGAGATTAACAAGTTACTATATTGCATATTGTCATCTTCAAAGTAGTTGCTCAGATTACATGATACAGGCATGAAAAACTGACCAAACAATATAAGCACACTGTTCTTTTCAATGAACTAATAGAAATTAATAGTGTGATTATCTCAGCTATCTTATATATATATTATATATATATTTATACATATTCCTTTACATTCCTTCTTCTCTCCTTTTCCCCATCCTAGTTGTTCTTTACTTTTGAGCAGTTTCTTCCCCTTGCACAACATCTGCTGTTCATTTTAGTCAATTGCACCTCAGGCAAAGGACTATCTATCTAGAACATATAAAGAAATGAAAAATATTAGGCCCCTCAAATTCAAAGACCCAATCCAAAAATGGGCAGCTGACATGAATGCACACTTCTCAGATGAAGAAATACAAATGGCAAATAAATATATAGAAAAATGTTCAACATCACTGGTCATTTGAGAAATGGAAATTAAAACAACATTGAGATTTCATTTCACTCCAGAAAGACTGGTTACCATCAAGAAATCAACCAATAACAAGTGCTGGTGGGGCTGTGGGAGAAAAGGAACACTTCTCCATTGTTGTTGTTGGTGGTGGTGTAGACTGGTGCAACCACTGTGGAAACTAATGTGGAAATTCCTCAAAAAACTAGGATTGGAGGTCCCATTTGACCCAGCTATTTCCCTTCGCAATATTTTCCCAGAAGAATTAAAAACATCATACCACAATGACTATATGTGCACCCATGTTTACAGCAGCACAATGTGTAATAGCTAAATCTTGGAAACAACCCAAATGTCCATCAACTACAGAAAGGATAAAAAAATATGGTTTTTTTTTTATGCAATAGAGTACTACTCAGCTATAAAGATGGATAAACTCAAGGCTTTTACAGGTAAATGGATGCAACTTGAGACCATTATCATCAGTGAAATAAGTCAGACTCACATGTGTAAACATCGTATTGTCTCCTTACTGTAAGAAGCTGAAAGAGTAAATAGTGTTCTTGATACCTGTTCCTTTTGATATTTTAATCAAGATAGCATTCTCACTGATATGTGAGTACCTGCATGTATAACTTAGCTAAGAATAAAAACATGAGGTCCACACCTATATAATTATGAAGTCATTAAAACCCACCTATTAACTATTTATTAATAATCTAGGGAAAATTGAATATGTATACTTTATAGGAGTTGGGCTAAACCTTGCTTCTAGTTTAAGTTACAATCATGTTTAAAAAAATAAAATCTAAAGAAAGTCCCCTTGAGAAAAAAAATAGTAAGCTTCAGTGTTATGGTAATATTGGGGGCTTTTTGAGTAACCTTATGAAGAAAAAGTTTTAGCCTGATATGCTAGAAAATTTGTAAAAAATTTTTTTGAAATTTTTAAAGTTAAAAATTGGGGTAAAACTTGATCCTAGTTGAAGTTATTAAATTAAAAAACTAAATCCAGTGAAATCATCCTTGGAGAAAAAAAAATCTACTAAATTGAAGTGCTATGTTAGTATTGGAAACTTTTAACTTTGTAAAGAAAGTTTTACTGTGCTAAGCCAGAAAATTTGTAAAAGTTTTAAATTTTGAAAATGCTTTAATTAGGAGTTAGGTTAAAACTTGCTTCTAACTGAATTTTTAATTAAATCTGGTAGTTACAGAATTATCTCAACTAATGGATATATAGTATAATGATTTTTGTTTCAGGATTTTTGTTTTGTCAAGAATAAAAACTTATATGTTATTACCTAAGTATACTAATACAATTACAATTACTTTAGTTATTTATTTATTTTTTTTTTTAAAGATAGGGTCTTGTTATTTAGCTCAGGCTGGCCTTGAACTCATGGTGATCTTTCTGCCTCAGCCTCCTGAGTGCTGGGATTACACGTGTGTGCCACCACCCTGCTATTTTAGAGCTTTGAGGAAACAGTGGAAGGTGGAGGTTTGTGCAATTCATCTAATAAAAAAGTATGTTGCTGCTCATGCAGGTGTGTATACGCATGCATGAGTGTCTCACGTGGGTACTGTAAAACTGTAGTCTTTCAAGCAAGGAAGAATTAGCAAATTACAGTTTACATATGAATGAAGACTACTAAATTGAAGCTCAGCTACAATGTAAAGCATTGAGGGCTCTTCTGGATAATAGCCTTGCCTCCTAATTAAAAAAAAAAATGTCTGGCAGCACAGGGTATAGTTCAGTAGTGCAAGGTCAAGTGCAAGATCATGAGTTCAATCCCAGGTACAAAAAAAAAAAAAAAAAGAAAAGCCTGGTACCAGTTCTATGTAATCCTGGGCTGATTCACTGTTAGTCCATGGAAGCATCTAATTTAAGGGTAACCAGTGGGTGATCCTACTCATAAAGGTCCTGACATAAGGATTAGATATCAAGTATAGATTCAGCATAGAAACTTCCAAGAGAGAAGAGGGTCACTTTCTGAGCAGGTTGCTGATTTTATGGGGGTTGGTATGTTAAGAAACTCTGTTGGGAACGACAAGCATGTTGACAAAAACTGATCATGTGTGTTATGCTTTGTAGCTGCATGACCCTGACAGTCTCACGTGTTCCTAAGCGGGGCTTTTGGAAGGTTATGGATCATGTGGATTGGATAGACATCAGCTGATGAGTCCCCTGATGAAATTACAGCTGAATGTCATATTGGGAGGCGGCGCCTGGTGAAGCGAAGTGGGTTTCTGGGGGCATGGACTGGAAGGGTCTCCCTCCCTCCTGGTTTCTGCCGCAATGCCACGAGCTGTTTCTCTTCCGCCTTGCTGGGAGCCAGCAGATTACGAACTGAAACTTTTACAAGTTCACTTGAGCCAAGATAAGTTGTTTTGCCTTAGAATTGTGGTTGATGGATATTGTGTCTCGGTAACCAGGAAGTAATTAAGGCAATGTGCCATGTATGATTAATATTATGTCCTAAGATTAATAACTAAACCAGGCTAGGATCATATTGAATGAAAAATGAGTATGTGATGGAATAACTTAATGGATTCTGTACTTTATAAATGTTTATATACATGCTTATGCACATGGGGAATGGACCTTAATGTTCAGTTAAACATTAATGTATAACATGAATACACATAAATACTTGATATACATAGGGTGTTAGAAGTATAGTTTTTAATACTTATATAGTACTTGAAGACAATTTATCTGCTTGAATTAGAAAAACCAAGTAACAGCTTAAGTAGAATTTCAGCTTTGGAAGCTGATGGGGAAGCTATGGGCTTCTTTCTTGACTGCCCCAGGGAGATTATTTTTCCATTTTTTGGTTTATAAGACCAAAGTATGATAATACATGGACACTTCATTCGAGAAGCTTATTCCCAAATAGACTTGTGAGTGGTTTAACAATGAGACAGTAAGTAAACACAGGATAGATGCTCCAGTAGCACGGGGTAGGCAGAAAAGCCTCGTGGCTCAGGAGATAACCGGCTAGGAAACAAACGCAATTCTCCCTCCTGCACTGCTCCAGACTGCAAGAAACTGAAAAATCAACTTAGATATTCCCTCTTTAACCCTTACCAAATAGCATTTCTGTCTTCCATCTCAGTCCTCTGAAATGTGAATAGTAGAAAAGAGGGTTCTGCTGAACTGATCTCTAAAGCAAGCCCTGGATACCCCAAATAACAGCTCAGAGGTTGGGTGCTCAGCAAATTTCACTCTTACTGGGGGTTTTAGACACTTATGGGGGAAAAAAATCTCATTCACTACCCAGTGCTGTGCTATTGTGATTCATTTTTTAATCTAACAGTTGTAAGGTTGTTAGATTGTCCTCATTTTATAGAATATATTGGGAGAACTCTTGACTCCCTAAATCATGTCCCTTTTACTAAAAAGAATTTCTGGAAGATCTGTTTGCATTTTGGTCATCCTGAGTACCTTGAAAAGTGACACAGAACCATATAGTTGTTATGTATGTGATCAGATTAATGCATCTAAAGCTTGCTAAAATTTAGGAATAGCCACTGTCTGGAGACTATTTTATTCTCTCATACAATAGCTATAATGCTTACCTTGCCTGTCTCAGCATCTGCTCTCTCTCACATACAAATGTGTATCTCCATAATTAAACACAATGAAAATCTGAGAGCAGTTTCCTCCCACATATAGTGGGAGGCATAATGGTAAACAAAGCTGAGCAGGTTCATTATCTGGCCTTCTGACCTCAGCCTTCTTTTCCAAACTGCATCCCCACACTGCTCAGGTGCCAATCATCTTGTCACTAAGATCTTCATTCGCTGTTATTCAGGTACAGATGTATTAGTTTTTGTCACTGTTTTGTCATGGGCTGTGAATGATAAATTCTGTCAACTGAGGTATAAAGAGGCAAATCTTGTCTTTTATGTACTAAGGAGATAATATACCAGCATTCAGGTGTGTGTTCTGTTACAGTATCTTAGTTGTCTCCAGACAAGTGTAAGGCAAACGGGTGCTTGGGTTAAGGAAGGGAACTCTACCTGGGCAGTGACGGAAGTGGAGGGGAAAAGGGGAACGCTGAAAGAGGGGAAAAGGGGAATGCTGCAAGAGGGGAAGGGGAGAGGAAAGTGAGGGCCAGAAAGAGAAAGAAAATTCTAAGTTCCAGATCATCACAAACTTGCATACATGGACTTTTCCACTAAAGCTTTCTCTCTGTCCCAAAAGCCTAACAGGAAATCTGTTTACATATAATTTATTTATTTACATAATTTATTTCTCCTGCATTCACTGCAGCGATTTTTCAACTAGATCATGGATGTGTACGCAAGGGCTGTTCTTGTTATTATCCCACATTATTCATTACTGCAGATGTGTGAATAATAAAAGATGATCTACTACAACACTGAGAAAACTTTACACATTAAAATGTAAAGATAAAACCATCTAGTAGCACATTATGTTGGTGGGACTAGAGGATTTTAAAGTCAGTAGACACATACATATGACACTAATTCTGGAGACTCTATCCCTAAAGAAATAGCAAGTTCGCAGGTTTTCAAAGACGGCATGTGACCAAGAACAAAAAATGCTGATAGTTAAATCACTTTGTATAGACTGTATCTCTATTTAGATAAAATATAAGTAAAAAGTAACAAAAGTATAAAAACAGACTGGATACTTCTGTCCCAATAATTCCTTAGAATATTACAGGTGAAGCATTCCATTTTGAGACTTGTTGGCAAGAGTAGCATCAGTTACTGATCACATCATCTGATCAACTACCTCAGTAGAATTATATGAAAAGTTTAACAATTTCTCTACCATAAAATGTAAATTTCTTTAAAAAAACAAGCTACTCAAATAAAATGAAGAAAAAAATACAAGTTGCAATTTTTAATTCATGTGTATTTAGCATGAAAAGTAACCTCAGATTTTTGTTTCCATAATAGCTCTATTTACATACTCCACATCCCATACAAACCACCTATTTTAAGTACAGTTCAATTTCACACTTTATCACTCCAAAAAGAAACTCTACTCCCATTAGCTGTCCTCTTTCCCCACTGCAGCTAGCACTAATCAATGCAGATCTAAATTTTCATACAAATGGAATCATGAAATGTGGTCTCTTGTGGGTACCTTTCACTTACTTGTTTTCAAGGTTTGCTCTTGTTGAACACGTATGACTCTTACCAATTCTGTCCCAAAATGAGTATACCCTTTTAGACTGTGGATCCAACACCAAGACAGAATGCTGCCTGAACAGCATCGACTTATATTCCTGGCCAAGGAGACATGGGAGATAAAATTTTTGAATCCACTTTTTACCCCCTTAAAGGTCAGGTTGTAGATACAGGACAAAAGAAAAATGAAGAGGGATAAGCTAATAAAGGAGGAATATTTCTTTTGGGGAAACAGATGACTGGGAACTGGAGCGCCATCCCTTTGCTCACTTTGTGGTTCTTTCTGGCAGTCATCCTGACAATCATCACTGTCAGGGCTCTGGTGGCTGTATCACATGGCACTCAGGTGGGATCACAGTGGATGTAGGGGTTGTCTGGCCGTCACTCACGCAGCCATCCTAGTTTTGGCTAGAAACCTGTAGAGACACCTCTGGTATACAGGCAATGCCATTCTCAAAGATAAACAAGATGAGGGCTGGGCATAAATTCAGCTAGATCATTAAGGTGGTTGAGACAAGGTAACAACATTACTTTGTTCTTTAGTGGCAGGTAATTCACCACTGTATGGGTATACTGCATTTTATTTATTCATTACTCAAATGATCACTATTTGGGTTGTTTGTACTCATAGGTTATTAATCATAATGCTACTATGAACGCTTACATAGGGTTTTTATGGAGTTCTCATTTGATAGGCATGACTAAATTGCTCGAAACTGCTGATCAACTCAACCTTTAATCTCTCCCTGGAGGCTGAAGGCAGGGCTTAAAAGTCCCAATCCTTCTGCCAAGCCTTGACCTTTCTTGTGACCAGCCCCCATCCTGAGGCTACTTAGCGGTGCCCAGTCTCAGCCAACTTATAAAAAGATACCACTCTGAAGGTTCCAAGGATTTTCAAAGCTGAATGCCAAGAAATAGGATGGAAGACCAAATACATATTACACAATATCACAATACCTTAAACATGCAGTTCACTGTAGGTTGCATCACACAAACCAAATTCAGACACCACAGAAGTGAAAAGGACTTTATTTGGGGCCAGAGCTTAAGAACTACAACTCAGGAAATAGATTTAGATTGCTCTGAATCAGTGTTCCAAGAAGGCAGCAAAAAATAGGAATTTTTATGGGTTACTGAATGTTGAGAAAGAACAGGAGCTGTGTCACTGATAGAAAATAGGTAAGAATGTATAACCAGAATGGAAATTTTCATGAAACAATAGTCTGATGACTTTTTCATAAGCATCTTGAGCCCCCCTGGGCACAATGTAAATTGTTCTTGGTTCCAGATGTGTTTGGTTAAGCGGTGGGTATACCAAAGTTCACATTATAGGCAATATCTGGACTGTACCTAAATCCTGATTCTTAATGGCCTCTGACTTCCATTTTGAAAAGCTCTTTCAATGTTCCACTCCTTTTAACTATTTACTTTCAGTCAATTCATCAATAATGATAATACATTTTTTTTTAAAAAATCCAACTTTGTCAAATTTTTCTCATTAAAATGAGTCACTATGCTTGTGCTTTTAACTTTTCTTGTAACTCAATAGCATTTTTGCATATATTTCCTATATTTTTGTGCATCAGTACTCATTCCCCTTTATTTTCGAAGTTATACCATTAATTTCTTTCTAGTTTCTTGTATTTGTGCATTACAGGCTTCATTTGTGGCACCAGATTTAGACATCACCCAGAGACAATGGAAAATGCAGAATCCCTGCTTATGTGATTGGCTCATAAATGGCAGTTAATGTATTTAGAACCAATGATCTACAACGTGCAGCTGCGGATTTCTAGGACAAAGCCTTGCTACAGGGCATGAGAATGAAGGGGTGTAAAGATCGTATCTATCAGTACAGTGAGGCAAGAACTTCTCAAAACATGGAGCCAACACAAGGATGGCCCTAAGTGGCTGGAAAAGAAAATGGACCTTGATTATACCATTTGGTCCTACCTAGCAGTACTTAAATCCAGATCTAGCTTGACTTTGTGGCAATGTTAGCCATTAAGTTCTAAGTCAATTTAGCTCAGATTGTCTAACTTATACCCAGAAGTCTGATTTCACAGTGTTTATCTTTTCACTGTGTAACTACACTCCAGAGATTTAGTCTATGTTTTCACATCTGATTTTATGATAAGTTAACTCATACTTTAAAAATGAAAATGGGCTCGATAAATTAAAACATTTTTAAAAGGAGAAAAAAAAATTTTCGCTGAAAAGTAGCTTAGTGACTCCTCAAAACTGTGTATTTATGAAAAGAAATTTTAAAACAACTAATTTGGTACCAAAAGGGGAAGATAAAAGTAAATTTATAGGCTCTTTCAATACTGAAATTGACTGACATTTTCCATGTACCCAGTGTCAATCTTTTACTCTAAATAGAAACGGGGTGGGGGGGGTGAGAAGGATCTGTAATATATATTTCAGCCATTTAACTTTCTCACAGGAAACTGCAGTGGGGGTGAACTCGAGGCACACAGTAGGCTGGGTTTTGTTTTTGTTTTTTTTTATCATCACTGATGGCTCCCGAAGATCTGGCATCACTGGATGCATGTGACATCCTTTTTCCTCTTTTTCTGTCTCTCAAGCCTGTTTTTCCTTCGTTTATAAAAATTCAGCAAAATACTTGCCCAGGCAGATAACAGATGAAAGACCAGTTAAGAACAAGTATTTTCTAATTTCTCATTTTTTATCTTCATTGTTCTGTGTCTTTAATTAAGGTCTTTACTGCCTTATTAAAATATGGAAACCATATTGAGGTTTATATAAGACACATACCTCAAACAGCTATAAAAAGTATTTAAAAAACTAACACATCCCTGGAAAGCTGGGGGCAGTGGCACACACCTGTAATCCCATCTACTCAGGAGAGTGAGGCATTAGTTCAGCACTCTCTGGGTTCAATCCTCAGGACTGCAAAAAATAAAAGCCAAAAATGTCCCCCCAAAACAAAACCCTGGGAAAACAGTATACATACGAACAACTAAAATTTGTGGTGAAAAAGTTTAATGTATAAACAGAATCATTTCTTTAAACTTTCAGAAAAAAAACAGTACTTATTTAATAAAGAGAATTTATTATAGTTTTTCCTCTTGTGGCAGATTGCTAACGTCAGAGGCCCCACGTGAATCACAGCTCCTGCGATCTGCATGCATCCCTGTGCAGTCCCCTCGCGCTGCCCGGCGTGTGACTGACTGTCTGGTGAATCACTAGCAAACGTGATGATAAGAGGAGAGCAGGCGTGCTAAGCATTCACACTGCGGGGCTCACCCTCCTGGAATGTTTTCACTAGCAAGGAAGAAGCCCAATTTAGCCTCCTGGAAGTAACAGGCTATGCAGAGCAAAGATGTTCAACTCACGGAACTATAAAAAAATTTACAATCTTGTTTTTAAACCAGTGCTTTGGGGCAGTTTGTTATGAAACAATGGATGATAATGTAGAGCCTAATCTGTGTGGCAGAGCAAACACAAAAATTAAAGCTATGCTTTATGTAAAAAATTAAGGTCTCTCAGCAGACATTATGGTTAGACCTGCTGTACTTTTGAAATTCCCCTTTTTATGTAATTTCACTATTCAGTTCATTTAAATAAGTACCTGTAATATTCAACACTTTTAACTGTTACCCTAGTACATTCTATAGGTACAGACTATGCCAATCTAACTAACGAACAAAGTACACTGCAAACATTTTTATTTTTAAACACTTAAAACTGTACATATTTCATAAAAAAGATGAGATTCTAACTTTTTTTAAAAATAAGCATACTTGCCAACATCATCTTTGTATTTTTCTAGAAGCCAGTGTTCCCTAAATCTAAAGCTTCATTTCCTATGTTTTAGAGAATCATAATCTCTTAATACATTTTTAATAGTCTTTACAAATTAAAAAATTCATAAGATATTTTTATTTAACACATTCAAATTTAAGAGGTTACAGTCTAACCAGCTACCACTGAATACTTTTCCAGAACAGAGAAGCTAATATATTAGAGAAATCAATTCTCTGTATTTACTTTTATTAAAAAGAGGTTTTTGGTAGTTAGAACAAATAATCTCTCATTTGTTGCCTGAAAGCCTAAAATAGGGTCGTTGGTTTCCAAGCTTGCTACTTGCTGCTTAGCAACCTGCCCCACATGCCTGCCTTCCTTTCTGTTGTACAGCACGGTGGACATGGGGGCAGGCTGACGGTAGATGAAGACGTGTCGGACGCACTCGCAAAGCGCTGCATAGGAGTAATTTGGAGCACAGGTGAAAAATTTTTTGTCTCTCTTTGATGCTTGGACATAACCTGCCGAGAACATAAAACAAAACCATTAAGAACTAAAGTGCCTAAGTAGAACACATACCATAAATATTCAGAACAGTTTTTAGAATTCAGAACCATTAACAATTAGCCAATTTTTCTTCATTGGTGCAAATACAGTTTAATTCCTAGGTAACAAAACAGACATGTTTTCAACTCTTCAAAAAAAGCACAACACAGTCCCACTTTATTTCTATTAATAATGAAAACACTAACCCAGGCAGGGTGGTGCATGCTGTAATTTTGGTGTTTGGGAGGTTGAGGCAGGAAGATCGTTGCAAGTTTGAGACCAGCCTGGGCTACAACGTGAGTTCAAGGCCAGCCTAAACTGCATAGTGAGACCGTCTCAAAACGACAAAAAACAAAACAAAACAAAACAAAAACACTAAAAATGTGAAATCTGAAACACTATGTGCCAAAAAAATCTTTAAATGCATAATTAATACATAGACTGATTAGTAACTGATATGGTATAACAGATTCATTTTCTTTTATCAAATAAATGGAAAATGTTTATATCCTAGCATTCGAGTTATTTTAGGAGTCTGTTCACAATACAGGCCTGAAGAACTATTCATAACATATTTCTCAAGACTTTCTCTCATCATCCTTATGATGTTTGTGGAACTTACAGTATGAACACAGCAATAGGATTTTGGTGTATCTCATCCCTAGAAGTAGAACCATGAGACCACTACAAGTTAAAAATGATTCAAGTATCCAAAAATCTTAATTAGAATATCCTTGAAAACTAATTGAAAGAAATATTAATGTCTAAAAGTCATGTACATGTTGAAAAAACATCTCTTCACAATAAAGGGACAGTTACATTCTGAAAAATAAATTAGGATTTTCAAATTGGAACAAGGTTACTGAATATTATAATGTGAAATAAAAAAATTTTAATGGAACATCAATGAAAACTGAGATCTTATCAAACAACAAATGAGCAAAGCCATTGGGTACAGGAAATCCTTTTTTACATATTAAACAGGGTTTGAAGAAGGAAAGTGAAATGGATATAGATACTTATTTGAGTAGCTTAGAATGAGCTGTCCAGGCTAACTTTCACAGAAAGAGTAATATATATAATATCTCATGAGTACATATCTAATGTAAAGCTGATTTGACTGAGACTCAAGCATGTAATTCCTCTGGAACAGAGGCCTGGGCATACAAATGGTGGGTCTGAGCATCTAACAGAACCTTCGTTTTAGTGAAGGAAGAGAGGGAAAAGAATGAAAAAAAAATAGATATTCCAGTATAGAAGCTATGGCTACAAATTATGTGGCTAAATTAGTCATTCAAATTTTATATTTCAGGTCATAAGAATCTATTTGGAGGGCTGGGGATTTAGCTCAGTGACAGGAGCACCTGCCTGGTAAGTGCAAGGTCGTGAGTTTGATCCCTCAAACCAAAAAAAAAAAAAAAGGAAAAGGGGAAAAAAAGAATCTATTTGGAGTCTGAATGAGCCAGCTTAGCAGCCTACATTATTACCAACAAGGGATAACTGACACTGTCTACAGTTAGTGCTGCGCATATACATGTTCATTTAAAGGCATACTTTTCACTTCTTGCTGCCAGTTTAAAATAACCTTCCAATAAAGCAATAACTGTGGCTATTTTACACTAAAAATTTATCTCATAATACGAATATACTCACACGTAAAATTAATGATTCTATAAAGTCTACAATTATTAAAAAAATTTTAGTCTCTTGTTTTAAACAAGTAATTTCCACTTTATGCTATCAAATAAATTTACACTCTACTCACCACTACTTTCCTGAAGTGTTCTCATTACGACAGTTCTCTGCATCTACGTTCAAGGAAAGGCATCACCTAATGTGCACTGCCTCGGAGTAATTCCACATGTTTCTGATGATGACCCCAAGGAAGCCTCTCGGTGTGGGACTGGGACTGAGCAGTGGGCCTTCACGGACGCATCCCAAACCCTTTCAAGTTTAATGTACTTTATATATATATATTTTTTTTTTTTAATTTTTTTTTTTTTTGTAGTACTAGAAATTGAACCCTAGGCCTTTATTCTACCAAATTGTCAACCTTTTTTAATTTCTTGAGACAGATTTTGCCTAGTTGTTAAATTACTGAAGCTGGGCTCAATCTTGTGATCTCCTGCCTCAGCTTCCCAGTGAGCTGGGATTACAGGTGTGCACCACTAAACCTGGTACTCTGAAGAACTTAAATACAAGCCCCACGTAGGCCTCTGTCATGCCTCTTGTTCTTATTCTAACAATTTAGTTTACAGAATTAAAATAAGAAAATGATTGGTTGGAATAATTCGTATGGTTAAATAACCATTTCCATTTTACCCCATGTTGATCTTCTTCCCAGGCATAAGAACAAATGAGCCCAAGTGTGCAAACATCACTAACCACGTCGACCACAATAGAAGAAACCTGATGTCAGAACAAATCAGTCTAACTACAGTCAGGATCATCTGATTTACAAAGAAATGACCTTTAAAACATGATGCTTTGACATCACACAACGCCGTGACAGATTGCTTCATTGTACCTAGAGCATTGAACGTGGCAATGTGCTCCCACATGTCATCATGTCCATGTGAGTGTGGCTGCCACAGCAGGGCATCAACATCGTGGCGCAAACAGAAGCAGGGCATTTCTTTCGGATCCACTACGACAGAGAAAAGGTACTGGTTGCCTCCAAGATTCACCTAAAAAGAGACAAAAAACTAATTTACTCAACAACAAAATCAGTAACAATGACAAAAACTCACTCACAGCACTGTCAGCAACTATTCTAAACATTTAAAAAGCATGTTCTGATTTGGTCTCGCAGCGTTCCTGAAAGAACTATGCCACTGCTACCCTCAGTTTAAAGCTGAAGGAGGTGGCGCACTGCCCATCTCATGGGCCGCGGTCAGCCTACTCACCGGTTATGGAGATGAAATCTGGACAGAGTCCATGTTCCTGTTCACTGTGCTAACTATTCTCAACCGACAGGAGCCAGTTTAGAACATGATAGATATAAAGCATCAATTTAATAAGCTAAAAGGCTTTCAGCCACAGAACACAAACATGAAATTTACCAGCTAACTTTGCCAGCTATTAAAATTTCTGAACACATTCTATACGCCAGGCATGCTACAAATATTAATCTTCTCAACAACCCATGAGACTGCTACTGTCTTCATTTCACAGATAAAAGGACAGTCTTAGAGAGCTTAAGTAACTTGTTGTAGGCTACAGAGAAATATCACAATACTGGGATCTAATTACAAATTACTTTAGTGTACTAATTCATTAAGATATTCATGTCAGTAATATTATGCTAATTGTTATTGCAATATTGATGCCTAAAGGAATTCATTTTAATACAAAATAGTCAAGTTAAGATTCATAATTGGATTCTGGCTGTAGAAAAACATTCAGTGAAGACAGGCTGCAATGGTATTTTTCACTAGAAATGTTATGCTCAAAGTTTAAAACGTCAGACTATACAAACCAACCAAAATTACACCAAATGTAGAAAATATGGAACACTCATTGTACTTGATAAATATGGAACTGATTATGTAAGTTTTAGAGAAGAGTAAGAATAAAATGTTGTATAAATAAGAAGTGGGGATCTAGCCAGGGATTTAGCTCAGTGGCTTAAGTGCCTGCCTGGCAAGCACAAAGTCGTGAGTTCAAGACCCGGCACCCAAAATAAATAAATAAATAAATAAATAAATAAATAAAAGAAGTGGGGATCTGACCTGTGTTCTATTGGAAAGCTGTGAAATGGCTCTCCAGCAAGCAGATTTATCAGTATAACTCTGCCAACCCAGGCTACTGGTCAGAGTATCCAAACACAGCAACCCAGCTGATGTTTCCAAAGTAATGCCTATAAACGGGACTTTTGGGGAAGGCTTGTGCTTGCTCTCTACACAAGGGATAATTAAAGACTAGATCCTAGGCAGATATCAGATCTTAATGATGTGGTGTAAAAACAACTGATGGAATTGTACAGTTTTTAATTTATAAGAAACTATAAAACAATAACTACTTGCAAATGTAAATTAATAAGAAAAAATTGGTACTATTTCCACTTCTGAAATTATCAACTTGATCTTATCTATGATGCATAATTAATATACAAACTTCACTCACTAATCTAACAGTGGATACATATGAATGTATCAAGTACATTCAGGAAATAAAAAGTACTATACAGAAAAAAGCAGGTGATAAGATAATGTTCTATTTCATACAGGTCAGTAGGGAATGGAAGATAGTATGTTAACAGAAAGATGAATAAAGTAAGGGAACAGAAACAAAAGGACATTTCTCAAGAGAGAATAACAAATGCAAACGTCCTAAGGAAAAGCATATTTATAATGTGGTGGACTAGCATAAAGGCCAGTGTACACTCATAGCTTAAGAAAAGCTAGGGAAAAAATGGCAAATGAAAGACTATTAGGATGGGACACCAATATCTTTTAAACTATGAGTCCCAATGATGATAGTGAAATCAAGTTAGTAAATAAAAAGCAGAATTTTCAAGCAGGAAAATTATAGCTCACTGGTAAATTGCTCTCCTAGCATTGTGAGGTCCTGGGATAACAAGGAAGGAAAAGAAAAAAAAATCAAAACAAATAACTCTAGAATTTTCATTTTACTGTATTAAAAAGAATAAAGAATATTGGCATACTTCTCACATAATAAGTGTAGTACAACTGTTTAGTGAAATTTCATCAGATGTATGATTACACGTTTCTGTGTAGGTGTATTGATCTAAGTTTAAAATGTATCACATACAATGATTTGCAGGAAGCTTGAAGGGGACCTATAAACACTGGACATTATTCCTAGTACAACATGACACAGAGCCACTATAGGAAGGAAAATGATACCATCTACCAAACTCCTTCTAAAGGGTTACTTTTATCTTTACATAGTTCAAATGGGAAGATGATAACTTTATAGCAGGGAAGTGCTATAGCTATCACACAATCACATTTAATACCATGAAAGCAAAAAATGGCACTAAGTTCCTCCTAAGACAACTTACTAGCAAAGAAACATCACTTACACAGGTAGGCAGCTACCAGACATGGGCAGGAAGAGGAAGCACGGCAGATGAGCTAAAGCAAGAAGCAGTGCACCTGGGTAGACAGGTCTGCAGTCTCCTACATTTTCTGAACTAGGCAACTTGCACCTCTCTCAGGTTCTCTGTATGTGTCCAACTATGACGTAGGGGCTGCTCATGCGCACTGCAGGGCCCCAGACCCCAGGCCCCAGGTTAACTGATGTTGACCCTGTGTACATCTACACCACAGCTTTTAACTCCCTAATGGGCTTTGACTATCCTGGCTTTCCCAACTAGGACCATGTAAGTTCTAAAGATCCTCCTGCCAGACAGTATTTGGAAGAAAGACTCATTAGTTCTCACTCATGATGACTCCCTGATACCTCAGAGAAACCAATCCTGACCTTGCTACAGCTGTCATTTCTGGATTCTGTCCACATTGCACTTTATATAGGTTCTGCCCACTTGGATCTCTCCCAAGTACACTATGAAAAGCTTGCAAAAATTCTATTTTTTGACTAAGTCTTTTCTGTGCAGCACTTCACAGATCTTCTTAGGGAGGATCCAACAGCTGCCAAGGACCAGATCATCACCAAGTCCAGGACAACCCCAAATTCTGGTAACAATATTCCTGATAAAACTGCACTGAATTTGTTGAAAAAATATAGACAGTGTATAAAGGGTACAGCATAAAGCAGTGGCAAAAGTTGTTTCAAATAAAAGGAAACAAAAGGACCATATAAAATTCAGTATGAAATATAGGATTAGCTAAGGAATCACGAACAAACAAAACAAAAACTGCTGTAAAGCACATTATTTGACCATTTGATAAAATTTGAATATAAACTCTATATAGATAAAAGTATCATATCTACATTAAATTTCCTTAATTATGGTTATATAAAAAGAAACCTCTTTGAGCATATACATGAAATATTAAGGATAAAGGGATATCTGTAATTCATGCTTAAATACTTCTGCAAAAATAGGAAAAAAAGAGGAAAATATGCAGCAAAATGCACTGATAAAAACAACTGCTAAAAATCTACATGAAGAGTATTGTGGATTCATTTGTGTTCCCGTAAAATTCCTATGTGAAAGTCCTAAACTCTAGCATTTCACAATGAGACTATCGTTGAAGAAGCCCTTCAAAAAAGGTAGTTACATTAAAACAAGGTCATTAAGGTGGGTGTCAATCCTGTAAAATTGTTGTTCCTCATAAAAAAGGATCAAGATGCAGAAACGCAAAGAAGAAAAATGGGTGTGAAAGATAAAAGGTGAAGACAGCCATCAATAAATCAAAGAGAGAGTCTTAGGAAGGAATCAAACCTGCCAACACTTGAGCTCAAGACTCACAGCATGTGAACTACGAGAAAACACTTTTCTGTTGTTTAAGCCACCAGTGTGTGGTACTTTTCTTTGGCAGCTCTAACAAATACATTCAAATTTACAGAACTTCGATGTGTTACTTTAAAACTTTATATTGAAATTTTTTTCAAAGTAGTAAGTTTAAATTTTTAAAGAAATTATGATCGTTACTGATTGTAAAACTTGGCTTATGCAAATCAACTTCCAACTTATTCTGTAAGAGGGGATAATACAATAAAAACTTCTTAGAGCAAACCAGAAGAATTAAATGTAGCAATTGTGTAAATGTTAATGTGCTATATAATGATTATGATTAATAGGTAAATTACTTCTAAGATGCATTCATGAAAAATTAGCTAGGTAGAGGTTAGGTTTAATACTGGATTTCACAGAATAATTTGCTGTATCACTTAAGTCTACAATAACAGAAACGGTTTAAGATTGATGTTGAATGTATATCATTATCTTCGTGTTACCTGTTGGATACTGCCTTCAGACATGTAACATGGCGAATCCTACCCTGCACTAACAATGTGAGCTAAATAAATATGTTATTTAACAATAAGTCTTGTTTTCTAATGATGCATTAACCATCTTTTAACCATCCACAGAAGGTACTATTGGGACAATCAGTTATGCTTGGAGGAAAGAGTTGCTATTCCTTTAAATGATTATTAAATTCCTTTGATATTTACTTTTTGTTGTTGTTTGACAAAGAAGGCCTTCCAGTAGAACTCATGGAGAATCAGCCTACTCATTCTGACTCACTCTTTTAGGTGATCTAGAGTAAATTCGCTCCAGTCCACTATTACTTGGAAAATGTGATAGAGGACTTTGAACTGAGCATACTCAGGAATGTACCTACCTTTAATGTGCTAAGTACAAGTTTCTTCAATAAAGTCTCCTGTTTTCTCTTGGGAAGTGCTGTTTTGAAATTTGACTCCAGTATACACCTTACTGGCTGCAAGTAAAGAATTGTCTTGTGCCAGGGATTTAGCTCAGTAGCATTAGCACCTGCTTGGCAAGTACAAGGTCATGAGTTTAATTCCCAGTACCAAAAAAAAAAAAAACCAAAACCAAAACCATCTTCACTCTTAGCTTTTGGTGGTTCTTATTGGTTTTGCATTCATCAAAGGGTAAACCCATTGCATTCAGTTATACATCATTATCTTCAGAATTCAGTGCTGACTACCTAGAACCACATGTGTGACCTGTCATCATACACAAAGTATTTCAATACTTCCCCACTGTTGAACGTGATGCAAATCAATACTCCACCACTGATAATGTCTTACCCACCCCCATCTGTATTTCACATGTTCTTCGGTATCGTAAGTATGTGTGAGACACATCTTCCTAGCCTTGACAGGAGTCATGTTTCCTGCTCAAAATAGAGCAAAACAAAGGACTAGGAACCCAGTAGGACCTGCCTCTGGCATAATGGTCTAGAAGCAGAGGAGGCACAACTACAAACGATTAAAAGAATGGCTGACCAAAAAAGCAGAAATCAAAGTATCTCTGCCTCAAATCTATAAACCAAAAATTAATAAACAGATCAGGAATTCACATCAGAGAAAGCTCACCTGAAAAACCCTAATACAGTGGTGATGAACCTATGGCAAGTCTTATTATGCTTTTCTCTGAAAACAAAAGATGTTAATTTAGAATTGGTTTTTCTACACCAACACCTCAGTATTCAGGTTTAACTGCAGTGCTGGCACTCTGTCCCTAAAAGGTTCACCAGAACTGACCTAATACATCCGCAGCATAAGTTTAAAATACAAAAAAAAAAAAAAAAAAAAAAAAAAAAAAAAAAAAAAAAAAAAAAAAAAAAAAAAAAAAAAACACACAACAACAACAACAAAATCCCAAAACAATCCCCAATGCATCCGTTAAAATTAAACTTGAAATGGTGAAACTAAAACAGGTAAGAATGAATCTGATCATTAAATATGGGGGTAAAAATAAGTGTTGGCAAGACCTCGGGGTTTATCCTTTCTACAGATAATAAAAGGCAAATGGAGAGATAAGTTAAAAAGAATCATTAACTGTTAAAGGCAAGAAGCCAAACTTCCTGGTTTTGAGGATGTAAAACTTTCAAATGGCAGATGATGATATAATTGAAACACACTTTCTTAGCCAACTCCACAGCCAGACTACTCTCAGGGAAACACACAGTGTAAAGTGAAAGCAAGAAAGTATCTGTAAAGGAGCCAGGAAATTTCATTCCAAACCATGGCCTCAGGATACACTGATTATTTTAAATTAAAGGTCTCCAAAAGTCAGTAGATACTGAAGAAGGCTTTACTCTGATATGTCCTAGTCTCCCTAAAGACTATAGCCAACTGCTTTCCATCTCCACCCTGAAATCTCAGTATCCATAGCAGAAAAAAACCACAGAGAAATATTACCACTCCAGGACAGGCTTTGTTACAAGAAAATACCTGTTCTTAGGTGCATTTAAGTTCCACAGAATCATTTTCAAAGTTAAATTTTTTGTCTCTGAGATCCACCATTTCCCTAATAATCACTTTTGAGCCCTCAAAATTGTCTATATTTCCAGTTGTCCCAATCCTATAGAAAAGGGGCAAGTTTCTGAATTGTCCTGGACTAGTGAGTAATATTATACAATTGTCTCCATGTACATATTAAATTCTCATACCTTTTCTCCTATTTCACTTGTTATCAGTTCAGTCTGACCAATTTCCAAATGTTTGGAGAATAGAAAGGGAGAGAATTCTTTTTGCCCCACAGACTATATAAAACTCAAGGTATAAAAACAAGTAACAGACAAGACTTGCAAAAGATTAGTGAAGAGTAAGCTTCACTAGTCAAAGTATAATAGGATTTACAGGCTTGTCTTGCAGATGCCCAGAATGAAGCTTTCTTCCTCTGCCTTCATTTTTATCTCCCTACTTTATTACCTTAAAACTTGGGTCAATCTCTGCTCAGCTCTGCCCTGCCATGTTAACCATTTAAGGAGCACCTGCTTAAACACTAATAATACAAGGTGCATTATCCCTAAATTTACTTACCTATCTCTTTCCCTTCAAGACTGAAAGAGTGAGGCATTTTCAAGATTTACAGAGACACCAATTTCCAAATTTTAACCCAAACAGTCATTTTGTTCAGGAAAATTTGTATTTTGAAAAATCTGTCATTTAAAATACAATGCTCTGCTTTTTATTACAGTATTTTTTTCTAAAACTAAGAAGACAAACAGTATATTGACCTTTCCACATAATTTCAAATTATCCAAAGTTATAAAAGTGACATCAAGAAAAGACAATAGAATAAATATTGCCAAAAGACCAGTAAGATTTAAAATATAAATTCCCCATAAAACATATAGCATGCTTCATAAACTAATGGACCACTGAAACATCTACAATGTCACACAGTCTCCTTAAACCCTTCCTCTAATGACAAATAAACCAGTATTCTCTTGGATATATGAAGAAATTATTTTAAGGCAAACTACATTTGATCAAGTTGAGCTTGACTTTTACATAATATCCTATATAAATCAAAATATTTATTTGAGGTATTATATTTTATTTCTTCTACTATTCTTATGGGTGAATAAAATGCATTAATTCACTGTAATATCCTAAATTTATAAAAGCTTCTAACAGAAAAATCAAGGAGCTTATATTGTAAATTTTGTTCTTAAATTTAATCCAATTAAAATAAAAATAATCTTTATTTTTCATTACAAACTAATTAGGTTTCAACTAGCAATTATATATTGCACTATAATTTAAAAGTAAAAACCAGAGGAGCTAAAGATGGCCAATCAGTGAGCAACAAAATACAGAGCCTCCTGGAGAGAAACAACTCATATGCCAGAACTAAACATCCTGGAGAGATCCAGACAGAGGGAGACAGATCCTCTTGACACTGGGAGAAACTAAAACGAAAAAAGCTCGTCAAATACACAGTCTCAGGGCTACAATTGGAACAGCTAAAATTAGAGGACACAGCGCTTTCGCTGCGACCCGCCTGTACTCGCGCCAGCCCTGATACCAAAGCTGCCCAAACTCGTTCCCACAGCAACTCACAGGAGCCACAGCCATGCTGAAGTTGGGAGTTGGTGAGCCCAATGGAGAACGGAGCCAGTGAAGGGACCTCCATTAATCCACAGACAGTGCTGGGAATAAGACCCCCCCATGGGAAGAGTGTGACCATTAATCCACAGACAGTGCTGGGAATAAGACCCCCCCATGGGAAGAGTGTGACCAAATGGGTGACAAGTTGGAATTTGGCAAGAGGAGCCTAAACGTGCCTAAAAGTGACTTCAGTTGGTTGCTCCCTCCCCAGAGCAGATTTGTGGGATTTGCTTGGCCTGGGTCACGCCCCTCGCTGGGACCCAATAAGCCATCCCAAACCAATTCCTTATGCCTAGCATACACTAACCTAGTGAAGGCCCCTGAAGGTTGACTGCCCTGGTGGGGAGGAGCCGGCATACGCAGCCCCTGCTTACACCTCAGTGACAAGAGCAAACAGGAGAGGGCAGAAATCCCTCTCCAGTATGATTCAGAAGAACCATAACCAACAAGGAAAGGGGCTGGCACCTCCACTATACACCTGTATGGAAGAAACCAAAAACATGACAAGAGAGAGAAACAAGAAAAAGCCCCCAGCCCAAAACCCTGAGAGCACTGATCCAGGAGAGGGAAAAACAAAAGAGACTGAGGGCAACAAACATGCAACTTCAGATACAGCTTCAATGGACATTAAGAGATATCTTTGGGACCTTATAGACTGGCTCAAAACTGAAATATTAAATCAGGTAAAGGAAGATATGAGTAGAGTAATAAAAGAAATGCTAAGCACCTCTCAAGACACAGACAGAAGAAGGGAGGAACACAAAAAAAGGAGAGAAACTTTCGATAAAGAATATAAAGAAAACCTAGAATACATGAAGCAGATTCAAAGAGATTACCAGGAAATTAAAAACTCCATTGAAAGCTGGCAAAACTCCTTAAAGAAACTAAGGACAGACTATCAAAACTTGAATACAAGTTTGCAATGTGTGATCATGAAAGGAAAGATCTCTTAAAAATAACAAGGAAACAGGCAGTAATAATACAAAGGCTAGAAGATGACAAGAGAATCTATAATTTAAGAAATGTGAGCAAAGAAACAGGAATAAAAACAGGAGAACTACAAAGGCTATTCATGGAAATAATTAAGGAAAACTTCCCAAGAATGGGAAAAGAAAATGATATTCAGATATATGAGGCATACAGAATTCCAGCCTTCTACAACCAAAACAGAGCTACATCCAGACATATAATAATCAAGATACCAGAAATTCAATATAAAAACAGAATATTAAAAGCCATCAGAGAAAAGAAACAGATTACCTATAAAGGAAAACTCATGAAAATCAGGCAGACTTCTCCTCACAGATCACCAAATCAAGAAGAGCTTGGAGTGAAGTATTCCAAGCCCTGAAAGAACATAACCTCTAGCCCAGATTGATGTATCCTGCAAAAATGTCAATAGAAATTAATGGAGAAACAAGATGCTTCCATGACAAAGAGGAACTGGGGGAGTCTGTGACCACCAATCCAACCCTACAGAGAATACTGAAGGACATTCTAGAGAGAGAAAAAAAATACCAAGATTTTAGGAACAGTGGCAGGAAAGCCTCAATGAATGTGGCAGGCAGTAGAATGAAGGAAAAAAGTAAACAATGGCAGAAAAACAGCATAGCAGAAATGAGGCAGAGAAGGTTGGCTGTAATCTCTAACATAGATGGCCTTGATACACACACAAAAAAAACAAAAAACAAAAAACAGGCAGAGTAGATCAGGAGGTAGGGTCCACTGAGATGCTCTGTATAGGAACTATAATCAATCTGAGAGAGGGTTTATGGACCAAAAATCAAATATGAGAAAACAATGCTCTATGTGACAGAGACCAGAGAGAAATAGGAGCAACTTGACCACCACCTGCAGATAGGATGGAAAGACAGGATACTTATGTGCAGTACAGAAATACTCAGCTATAAGGAAGGAAAACCTTGAGGCTTTTGTAGGTAAAGGAATACAACTTGAGATCAAGTTTAGGAGTGAAAAGGTTTGGAACCACTTAGGTAAATAGCAAGTTGCCCCCCCAATCTAAAAACTGAGGGAGTTGGTGGGACCCAAAGTGCGCAGCACCGTGTGGGAGTGAAAGGGGAGGAATAGCCTAAAAAAAGAAGGCAGAGGATATTGTTAATAGTGTACAAGGATTTAAAACCTACATTACTCACACCACTCTGCTTAGATGGATTATATTCTGTTCCAGTTTGTCTACTTGTACTACATTTGAGGGCACAGATAGTTATCCCGAAAATAGCAGGATATAGTATGGTAATCATCCTTAATTTCTTATTAACTTAATCTGAAGTTCTGTATAACTTACACTGTTTTACCATGACTGATCTTAATTGAGTCTGGTTTGTTAGATTGCTGTTTTGTATTGACAGATTTTATTCAAAGCTGTTATGATTGATAGTATCAAGCCTGAGAGTATAGGCAACTACACTGAAGATGACAAGATTCACTAGCATATCCACTCTAGTTTGATTATTACCTGCCTTTGAAGTTTTACACTGTCTACAATGTTTTATTTTTACTAATATTATTATATACTGCTATATTCAATTATATTGCTATATTCAAATATGCCTGATGATAAAAGACAAGTCTATTGAAGAGAATAAAAGATAACACAGTAACCATTGTAGATCACCTTGTACTGTAGTTGTATATGATTTTTTGGTTTCATGTTTTTACAGGAATTTGTTTTGTTTTGTCTTGCTAGGTTTTGTTTTTTGCCTCTAATATAGAAAGGATAGAAATACATGTAGAGACTCATGCATGCATAGCTGTTTACAGTCTGTTTGAATGTCTACTTTGTATGCTTTAATTTTGTAACTTGAACACCTATTTCTAAGAGGACAATATGTAATTTATCCACTAGTGATTTCTTACTGTTTATCTTTTTTTTTGAAATTCTGTATTAATTTTACCCTTTTTATGTTTTTCTCTTTAAATAAAATAAAATAAAAGTTAAAAAGCAAGCTGGGTGTGGTGGTGTACACCTGTAATCCCAGCACTCTGGGAGGCTGAGACAGGTGACTTGGAGCCCAGCATGGGCAATGCAGGAACTTAGTGAGGTCCTCTCTCACAATTATAAACTAAAGAGGAAGTGGAGTTAGGGGATGTAGCTCAGTGAGAAGACCCTAGGTTCCCTAGTATTGTTTAAAAAAAAAAAAAAGTTAGGAACTATGTACAGAATCCTGAAAATGTTTCATTAGGTACTGTCTCTTAAGAGTTTTGGTATAATGAAGGTCTGTCTGTATAATTTCCATTTTGAGGATAAAATCTGCCTAACACAGAAGTTTATCACTCATATTTGTTAGGAACATACTTTATTCAGCAGGGACTGACTGCAGTGGCTTAGGACCCTCAACTTCCAATTTAGGTAGTAGTGTTTAGGGAAGATTATGGCAAGGCATACAGGAAGCCTACACATCTAGTTTATAAGTGGTCTCATATTAACCTCATCCATCTTAGCTTGGTCTAATACCTACATGGGCATGAAACACAGTTCTCTAAAGCCAGAGTTTCTTCAAAGTTAGAAGGGTTATCTCTGTTTATTATACTTCTTCCCTTCTCTTAATGTTTCCATCTGTGACACTGAGAAGATTAATAGCTAAGATGTTCCAGCTTTCATAAATCCCTGAGGAGTGAAGCAACAACTGGTTGGTAAGTAAGAGGAAAAGCCTGGGTATATTCTGCACAGTTCTGTGACTCTTATTTGTAAGGGATTATAGGCATCAGTGCATAATAGATCTTGATTATCCCTCCAGGGTCAGCCAGACCTTGTTAGCCCTGCCTGTGGCTATGGTTAAAACTACTAAACTGCAGGGTGTAGTCAGTAGATCCCCCAGGCCTTCATATCGTAATCTAACAGGTAATATCGTAATAAAGGTTCTATTTTGGTCCTCTGTCACTCCCTGGTTTCAATTCATATGCTCAAATAGAAAATGAAGGGAGATCACTAACTGGGGATTCTCTTGAGTGACTGATATTGAACTACTGATCAACACTACTTAGTAGTACTAAGATAAAATGAAATTCTCAGAAAGGCTAAATTAAAAAAATAGCATGTTATTGAATTATCATGTTGCATGCCTTCATTTTATTAAAACTATCCTCCCAGCATCACTGAAATCACAACATTCTTTAGCTCATACCCAGATATGTGTACATATGAGTAACTTATTTAGTCATGTATGGGTCCACATTTTATAACTATAAAATATATCATGAATGTATTACTACTATAATGGTTAAACATATCGCCTTATACTTTTTTTTGGTCTACCTGAATATTATGTGGTATTTGAAAATATCAAAATTTCTTAATTAGTTTTTAAAGTTATTGTTTGGTAGTGTGTATTCTCACAAAGACATCTGATAATAAACTCACTGTATCACAAGCTCTGTAATATGAAAAATTTGAAATATAAATCACAATTGCTGAATTCTTAAAAATACAGAAGTTTAGAATAACTAAGAACTTCCCTGTAAATCAAGAAGAAAACAGTACTTAGAAGTTATAGCTCCTGGACTACAACTTTAGAAAGACTGATAAGATTCTTCAATATAAAATAAATAATGTTCAGTTAGTTCAGATTTAAGTCTTCTATCAGTCACTTTTGTGAATAATTCTCTAAAATTGAACCCTAGACATTACTGAGATAATCAGTTATATGATAGCCTTTATTTGCTCATAATTAAAGGAATCATCTATGGAATAGGTCAAAACTGATGAAACCTAAACTGCTTTGATGATCTGGGTTTGGATAAGTACCCTGATTAGGTAAGACAATCTTCCTGAAAACACTTACTCTTCAAATAGAAGTGTGATTCAAAGTCAGAAGGGGAGAGTGGAAGGTACAGGTAAATCTCTAGAGATTCAAGATGGAACTAAAGCAATTTAAACAACAATTATGATTTTTACCAAGAGATAAGTCTAAAATTATATTAAAACAATGAAACTGTTGGAGACATGGTATAAGATTTTTTTTTTCAAACTTCTTGGTTTTATAGGTTTGTGAAGAGAGAAGTACAGACATAAAAATTAATTATAAGAGAAAGGACTTAATTTGGGTATAGATCTGCCTATTCACTGGTCCTGTGTCATTTGTCTTCATCTGTCTACATAAGAAAAATCTAGAAATGATCATTTTTAAAACTCTTTTGAGTACTTTGAACATTATTCCCAATCATTACTTACAGAGAGCTGCTAAGTATCCAAAAAAGGGTAGGAAGGAATATTAAATGAAAGGAAAAGAGATTTCCTTTAAATTGAGCTTAAGTTGCTAAGATTTCCTTATGTTGTTGAGCTGGAACTTAGATTTGGTAAATCAAATTCAAATAACCTTTAATTGACTCTATGAATTGTTAGAATATACTTTTTCTCAATCCTCTCAAGACAAAGAAAGACACTAGACCAAACACAGTAACAATTTTCAAAATTTTCTTGAAAACAAATGCTTTAAACCCTTTACCAAAGGACTAAGAGATCTAAAAACAGAGTAACAAAAGACCAAATTATTCTCTCTGTTGCCTTCCTGGAACTGAATCACCTAAGGTCTCATCAGTTCTGGTTTTGGTAAATTAATCTCTACCTGCATAGCTCCAAATTAGCCACTGATTTGTTATGGAGATCTTTCTCACAGAAACAATTTTATGAAACATTTGTGTGGGTGTGTAGTATTAAATAATGACTACAAATTCCTCTAAGCAAGAGTATCTCATAAGAGTCTAAATTTAAAAATCTAGACCTACTCAGATGGGAACCCTGGAATGCAGTGTTTGAACCAAATCTTCAGGTAATACTCTTTGTTATTGATAAATACTTCATGAAGCTTTTAAACAGAATGTAGCTTGAAGGAATAAAATTTATATACTGAGGAAAATCCAAAGAGAGAAGGAAAAAAATCTCAGATGATTTAAAAAGTTGAATAAAAATATTCCAAGATAGGAAAAAATTAAATCAGTTTTCCAAGTATAAAACAAGTTACACAAATCATTAAAAAGATACTAAGGCAAATAAATTTTATATTATATTATATTATATTATATTATATTATATTATATTATATATATAATAGGTGATAGATCTTTTTTTTTTTAAAGATGAAAGCAAGGTCCTGTTTCTTGTACACTTAGTAAAGATTAAATAGAAAACTGAAAGCTTAGGTAAAGATGCAGTAAAGCAAGCAACAAATAGAAATATTACTAATTAGAATATAAAGTAGAAATCAGTTTGTCAGAGGCAGTTTAGTCTATGACTCAATAATCTGACTTCTGTTAGCTCTTTATTAGATAAATATACAATATAGAAAACATTTCATAGAAAAAAGAAAACAACTTAAAAATAGCAACAGGATAGTTTAAAGTTATTAAAGAAATATGCTATATTGTGCAGAACAATCACTATATATATATATATATATATATATATATATACACACACACCCCCAAGAACAATGTCATAGCATTATCCAACCATTTAATCAACAGTTTTTTAAAAGTAGAAATATTTGTCTTAATCTTCTATATAAAAAGCAGATATGAATATATACATTACAAAGTATACATTAAAAATAGGCACAGAAAGAAAAAAGCAATTAAAAAATACTAAATACACAGTAATACCTAAAGAATAAAATACTCTTTTACTTGGCCTCATACAACTTTATTGATTTATGAGGATTTTATTAGTCAATATCTGCCAATCAAGCTATGCTTCACAAAATATATGTAGGCTTTGTAAGACTTCTAATCATTCACAAATTTTTAGAATGTTATTCTCAGGAACTTACCACATGAGTAGTTTTTAACGTACTGCCATCAAATCTGCATAAACTGGAGCTTTCTTCAAAGAAAATATCACATTCTTCTAATTCTTGAGCATTACAAGGAGGCTTTTCTTTATCTGGGTTTGGATTCTTAAACCAGAAAATAAAATAAGTAAAACAATGATAAGGAAATGGGTTTACTCATCCTTGGAAATGTTACAATTATAGCAATAATTAAAAACCATGATAAGTAAAAAACAAACAAACAAAAAACAACAATTAAAAGAGAAACAGAACGACAGAATACAGAGTTAGCTGACATTAGGCCATTAAAACACTATACGCATCCATGTTCTATATACTCAAAGATGTAAAGGTAAATGAACACGAATGCTGAGACAGAATATACAAAACCCATGGGACTGGCAGCAGATTAGATATTGCAGAAGTAAAAGACTGGTGATCCTGAAATGCAGCAAGAGACAATCTAAAATGAAGCATGAAGACAAAAACAAAAACAAACAAAAACCAAGAGAACTGAAAAAAATGGAAATATCCCAAATTTTTCAAATGTTATTAAAAACTATAATCATGTAAGTTCAAGAATATCAAAGAACATTAAGCATAATAGTCTTTTAACATGTTCACAATGGGGCCATAATCCCTATGTCTTGCTGCCTGACAGCTAATCCACTGGTGGTCCATGTATGACTGTCCCACCAGACAGCTTTTTATTAATTTTATTAGTGAAAATACTGATAAAAGTGATTAGATCCATTTGTACCACTACTGGTACAGGCAGCCCAATGGAACAGCCATGAATGTATCACCTGTGGTTTAAGCTAGTGGGAATGTGCTACAAAAAAAAAAGAAAGAAAGAAAGAAAGAAAGAAAGAAAGAAAGAAAGAAAGAAAGAAAGAAAGAAATCACAAATCACGAGAGTGCTGAAAAGTAGTAACAGAGAAAATCCTAAAAGAAATCAGAGGAGAAAAAAGAATATTACATAGGCTAAAACAGAGATAAAAAAGATAGCTGACTTATTATAAATGATGGAAGCTAAAATATGATGGACCATTTTTGAAGCTCTAAAAGGAGAAAAACCCTGGGTAATATAATTATATATATAACAAAAATAGCTTAAAAAAAAAAAGACAAGCTAAATGTTTTGGTTTTTGTGGCCCTAAGTACTGAATTCTGGCCCTTGTACACTCTGGCCAACCACTCTGCCACTGAATAACATTTTGTAAAATTCTGAGACAGTGTCTTTCTAAATTGCCCAGGTTTTCCTTGAATTTGAAATCCTTGGATCTCAGCCTCCCCAGTAGCTGAAATTTCAGGTATGTGGCACCACTCCCAGCCAACATAAGTACTTCTGCAGACAATCAAAAGCTAACAGAATTTGTCAGACTTACACTACAAGTGATGCTAATGCTAATTTTTATCACTAATGTTATTTTTTTCAGGGAAGAAAAAAAAAACAGTTAAAATTTAAACCAACAAAAAACCAATGTGAGAGGTAAAGACAGGTATGGAGGTAAATGAGACTTTTTTCTCATTTTTAATCTCTTCAAGAAAGAACTGGATAACTGAGCCTAAAATATATAAGGTTTTTTTTAACATGGAAATAAAATGTATGCAAACAGTAACACAAAGGATGGAAGGATCGAAGAAGAGAAATACAAAGTCCTTAAGTTATAAGTAATGTGATATAATATTCTTTTAAAATAAATGGTGATAAAGTTGTTTACACTAATCCACACACAAATATGCACCCAAACAAAAACACAGAAGTACGGCTAATCATAAGCCAAAAATAGAGATAAATGGAATCGTAAAAGTCACTGTAGTATGTACCCTTGCCCGAACACAAGAATCTCTTCCTGGTTTTATATCCTTCTAAAAGTAATAATATCAAAATTAATAAGGCAATAAATTATACATATAATTGTATAATAGAATTCTACAACTGATCAAATAAAACACATTTAGTCTGCCAAAATAAGTACACTGTTGAGAACTTATTGAAGTGAACTGAGAGATTCTGTAAAACTAAATGGAGAAGGCTGGACATAGTGGTACATGTCTGCAATCCCAGCACTTGGGAGGCTGGGGTAAGAGGATTGCTGGAGTTTAAGACCAGTCTGAGCTGCACAGTGAGTTCAAGATCAGCCTGCACTATGTAGTAAGAGCTTGTCTAAAATAATTAAATAAGAAATAACCTGAATGGATGAGAGTACACAGGAATCTATGACACTCATAAAAAGTAGAGTATGAACAAGTAAAGAAAAAAAATCAGCCAAGTAAAAGCTGAAACCCATGATCAAGTTAATCAGTTTGTGATGGAATTAACATAGGTTTAAAATCTGAAGACTATGATTAGTTTAAAAATTTGGACAATGCAATTGAAGTAGGGTTTTGAAGGAAATGTGTAACATTTAATGTTCGTGATCAGCTTGTTACTATAACAAATATCTCAGACAATCAACTCATTAAGTGAATTATTTTGGCTGTCAGTTTTGGGGTTTCTAGTCCATGGTCAGTTGGCCCTGCTGCTTTGGGCCTATGGGAGTCAGCATAGCATAACAAGAGTGCACGGTGGAGCAGACAGGAAACAGAAGAGAAGAGGGGAAGGAGCCAGGGTCTTCTATCCCCTTGAGGACATGCCCATCCACACCTCAATATCCTCCCCACAGCTGCACTCTGGAGACCGAGCCTTTAACATGCAGGCCTTTGTGGGGGTACTCAAGATGCAAAATACAGCAGCTTTTATTAGAAAGAAAAGATTAAAAATCAATCGTTTAAATAATTACCTTGAAAAATATTAAAAGAGCAAAGTATACAAATGAGATAATTATTAATCCAATAACAGAAATGAAGAAAGTGGAAACTAAAAAATAAAGTCAAATGGAAGTAGATGCCCAAAATAAAAATGTCAAATTCATTGTTAAAAACCTTTCAAAAAAGAAAACTCCAAGTATAGATGTTTAAAATAATAATAATAAGGCAAATTATATATAATCTCTTCCAGAAGTAGAAGAGGGAACATTTCCCTAATTGTTTTAATTAGCATCAACAGACACCAAAATCACTAACAGACACACAAAGAAACAAACACTGTCCAGTATTTATCAGACAGATCTAAAAATCCTTAACAAAATATGAGCAAATGGAACTGAGCAACATGTAAATGAGTTATTATAACGCAAGAAGGAAAGCTTATCCCACAAATGTAGAAAATTCTATAGTCATTCATGATAAAAATTCTCAGCACATTAGAAATAAAATTTCCTAGATGTGTAAAAAGAATGTACCATATTTAACAATGAAATCTCTTTTTCCAAAGATGAAAAGATAAGAATGCCTTATTTTACCATTTTCACTATTCTATTTCAAAGTGGAATAGTGGTCCAAATGAAGGCACATTTAGAGATTAGAAAAACGCAAAATTGTCTTCAGCTGTAGATGACAAGATTTTATGTTTATCTTTTTTATGTGGGTTTTTGTTTGTTTGTTTTTTTGGTACCGGGGATTGAACTCACTACCTCGCATTTGCCAAGCAGGCGCTTATGCTGCTGAGCTAAACCTCCAGCCCCTATGTTTATCTTTTTAAAATGTAACAAAAACACTGATGTTCAGGTATAAGTAACTTTTTCATAAAAACAAGTATTTCTTTGAAACATTTATAAAGTAGTAGGAGAATAACCTATGATTTAAAAACAATTTTGTAATATCACTGTTAGTACATTCCCAGAGGCTGTCACAATAAAAACTTGCTGAATGAATGAACATAGGGCAATGTAGCTTAAATGGCTTGTTACAAAATGAGGATGAATGAAGTTTTATAGTTTTATACATACAAATTCCAGGGATTTCTAAAATAGTCAATAAATGCTGGCAAACACAAAATTTATTTTTTCTATTTTGCCATGTTTTCCCTTTGTCAAACTGTCCACTTTCAATATTGTAATCTTTCTTTTCTAACCATAGGGTAATTGTTTAGTCTTCCTCACTACTGTAATTCAAGGTGGCAATAAATCAGATATTTTATGCATAATTACATACAATAATTTTTGGTAAATGAACATGTAACTGACACCCTGGGCACAGCTACTGTGTTTGTTCAAATTCTCAATACAATATTATAAAGTTATTAGCATGGTAACCTCTTCAACCTCACGGATGACTACTAGATAGTCATTACAAGAAATTATCAATTAAAAATAACTGCATTATACACAATGCACACATACTTACATATTCTTGTGATATTCTACAATAACTTAGAAACTTTCAATTATGATAAGTAGATTACCAACACTGTAATGGTAACATTATGATTTTTGACCCTGTTAGCATTGGTCAGGGAATATTAATTCTTTTAAAGGAGAATAGATGTAAACAGAGATATATAAATACATACACAAACACATGCCCTACACAATAAACTCACATATATATGTACTCATATAATGTAAGAAATAAATGATGAAATTCAAATAGGATAAGAAATGCACAGGTTGAACTTTTAAGCCGTACTAAAACATTAATTAAGTCCTTTTATATTAAGAACATCAAAATAATGTTTAAAAAAACATGTCATAATCCTCACATAACATACTCTGCGATTCTTGGCAAGTTATACTACTATTGTAACTGCTTACCAGTTCTTCAGAGGTCAAATGCATCAAACTTTCAGCGATTGCAGCACATTGGGCTGGGTCTCTTATAAGTTCCCCTTGTTTATCATTGACTACTACCTCTGGCCAGGGCAGCCCTTCATTTTTCTTAATCAAAGAAATCTCCAAGCTGAAAGTTTAAATAAGGTGACGTTACATTAAACAATTATACAAATTATATAATCAATAAGAACCAGAAGATTCTATAGAAATTACTTTCCTCATATCCAGCAGATATTTTATCAAAAACCTTATTTTACATGTGATGGAATACTTAAAACTCCAAGGTAAATAATTTAGATTAAATAAACAAATAGGAAAGTACTACTGGAAACTATTATACCAAATAGTTTGAAGAGAGAAGTGAGCATGAGGAAACAGAGCACTCAGACAGTCTTATTGCAGTCCAGGTATAAAGTATGTCACTAAATGTAAGCAATAAAAATATAAGTAGCATGGATCTATGAGGCATTGAGACAACTGGGAGTAGGGGTCATAAAGCAAGGAAGGGCCTACAACTAAAGGGTACTGCCTCTTGCCGTATGGAGCCAACAATTTATTTTCATAAACTACGAGCCATAATGTATGTGAAATAGAAACATCTATCAGGCTAAATCAACAGAACCATTAAGGTCTAAAATACAGATTTTAAAGAACTGAAAAGATATGTAAACATTAGGAACAACATAACTGTTAATAAAGATGCTAACGTAGCCTCTATTAAATTACTTAAAATCAAATTCTGTACAATTAAGTCATTAATAAAAAAATTCCAAATGCACTAAAAAGAGCCTGTCAGGAAATCCTGAGGTCAGTGATTGAAGTGGTAGGAAAAATAAAGAAAGCTGAATTGAGGCAGACCATGAGCACAGAAGGCTGGTGACCTATGTTCCTTTGGATTTGGAGAGGAGACAAGTAAAATGCTTAATGAGCAGCCACTCCTTCAACAGACAGAGAAATATGGCAGTGGGTGCTGTTAATAGCAAAGCCAGCTTTTCTATGTGCCATCTTTGTTACACGTGTGCCACAAAAATCCACACCCTAGAACACAACTGCAAGTAAACAACTATAAGAATACAATAGCTATTATCGTAACTGCAAACGAAACATGCAAACTTACCGGACACTCATTTTCAAAGCTGTAATTATCACTACCGCATGAATTAATTACATCATTTCAAAATTTTTGAAAGTACTTATCTTAGAGACTATACAAAATAAAAGCTCTCTTATGTAATAGGAGTTCCTACCATTAGCTCTGAAAATTACCACCACAATCAATAATACTCAGATTTAGTTATATTTTCTAAGGAAAAGGCTAATCTTGGTGATGATGAAGGTAATAATAAAAATAATGAAGCTTCTACTACCCTAATGCTTACCATATGACAGGTGGTGTCTTAAGAATTTAACATGTTTCAACTCATTCAGTGCTTACCACAAACAAATAAAGTAGGTACTATTATCACCCTCATTTTACAAGTAAGAAAAAAGCACTGAGAGTTTAAGTAATTTGCAAAGATCATAAGCCAGTAAAGCAGTCTGGCTCCAGATCCATGTTCTTCACTACTGCACTATTCTGCCTCTCTGAAAAAATATACGCAAATGACTTTTAAAGAACTTTTATCCAGTGGCCAGATATATAAACATGCTCTTTGCTGCTAACTAAAGAGGTCTGAAAGAGTTCATACAATCTTAGCTATAAAGAGTTTCTGTGGCCTATTGCTGATTTGCACACCTAGACAATGCAGCCCTTTTAGCCTGGCTACATTTCCACATTTTAAAACTGGTACTATATCTTGCTATCCAAGAAAAACAGAAACATACAGTGCAAAAATTAAATTATAAACTAGTTTTAACAAATATCAAAGTGAGAAAGAATACCAACTATTTGAAAACTGGATATGAATAATTTAATCAAGTACAAAAATTATATGTTTTCTAAACTGAGATAGCACCTACATGTCACAGTAATTAACTTTTGTAACAAAATAGTATTCAAACGCCTCTAACCTACTGGAAAAACAAGACCGGTCTATGTTCATGTATTTAATACTAAAGCTAATTTGTATGAAGTCCAACTATTCTCCTTGACTTTTTTTGCTGGGTTGGTGCTCGATGACTTACATGTAACAGTATATTCTAGTTGGTTTGCTAATTTACAAATGCTATCCTGAAACCCCTCATATTCACATACATATGATAAATAGAGGATGTGAAGATATTTCCAGATAATTATTTTCAATGTACTAAAAAAATGTAACCAAGTCACCAAACATCTCTGTTAAGCAAATGAATTTGGGATATCTCTTTCTAAAATTAAAAATTTTCTTTGAACTATTTTTTTGTTTTTTAGAATCCCATGATGTATACTATTAGACTAACATAGGTCATATACTTCTAGTCAAGAATTATATGTATTGCTGTATGGGGTACCCAACCTAGAAAAAATTAGAGAAAACAAATTGAAAGAGCATAAAAAAATGAAGTGAAGCTGTTGGGACCTTTTCTTGAAAGATTTCACAAAAATCAAGCCTTTTAGATAGAGGGAAGAATATAATATATATTACAACACATGTTGAGTTTTTACACCAGGTATCCTCAATATGTATTTGACAAAACCAAGCTGGACTGAAACTGACCGTTTTGTTAATTTAAAAACCACTACTTTTAGAAACAGATAACAGCAGCCAAGATAGTGCTACAAATGATTTTTAGAAACTTCACAATGGATTGAACAGAAGATTTTCTACCACCTACCAGTACAGTCTTTTGTGGAAGATACAAAGTATCTTGTTACAAGTAGAAATTCCAGCTAATTTTTTAAAGATCATTTCTATAATATTTTATGGGTTCATTCTGCCTGAAAGAGTTTAAACTGAAGGAGTTTTTCCTGTTTTGGAAGTTTTACAGTTTGACTGACTGATTTTGCCATGGTAGGCGCTGAGCCTATAGCCTCTCCCTGAGCTACGCACCCAAACCCTTTCTACTTTGGACAGGGTTTTGCTAAAGTGTCAAGGCTTGGCTTGATCTAACAATCCTCCAGCCTCAGCCTTCTGAACAGCTGGGTTTGCAGGTATGTGTGAATGTGCCTAGCTTGCAGTTGATTTTAATTCTGGCTATTGTCTGGAATAGATGGACTGTGTGTGGACATATGAAGCAGTATTCCCAAAATAACAGTCGTTTATTTTGTATTAAAAATATCACTGCTTTTTTCTACACCACTTATATACATGTGATGATGTTAATGCTAAACTATAATATTCAGAAATTAAAATGTGGTCCTATAATTCAAACAAAAACAAGAATTACACCTTATGTAGAAATCTTCAATTTACCTCTCATGCGACATTAATCTAAATCAAAAGACTTAGGTTGTGCTTTGAATTAACCAAAAACTCATTTTTGCTCAATTTGACCATTTAAAAACTTAAGTGGCTAATAAAAGTCATTAACTTATTTACAAACTCAGTAATTGAGATTTAACCTATAATGAAAAAAATTAACTTAATGAGCCCAAATGATTATTAAGTAAAATACATGACAAGATATTTGTAAAGAAGATGGTAGCAGGGGTAGATGATTGAAGTTCCATGAAAAACTTTGCCAATTTATTTAAAACATATTTTTGTTTCTTTTATTGAAGTTAAATTACAAACAAAATTCAAAAATGTTATGTGTCTTCTCCGAGTTTAATAAATGTTCACCTATATAATGAAGACACCGAACATTTTCACCATTTCCCTATGATTAATGATAACATGTCATGTGTCTGCTAGCCACATGCAATTTCTATTGTGCTATGCATATCAAAAGCATTTGACCATTTCAAAAATTGGATTTCCTTTTTTATGGGTTTGTGATACAAGTGCTCTGTTTAATAAGAATACCATGAATATTTTTTCCAGTCCATGTCTTACTTTTTTGCATTCTTAATTTGTCTTTAGAAAGGCTAAAATTTTTAATTTTGATATGCAAAATATTAATGGATAAAATCCAACTCATATATTTTGTGTGTGTGTCTTTCTTAAGAGACACAATTCATAAAAGAAATATATTTTTTATTTAAAGAAAAAAAATGAAACAAAGAGGGTAGAAATACAAATTTCAAAAAAAAAAAACCAAGAAATCACTAGTTGACAATTACATATTTTCCTCCTAGAAGTAGTTGTTCAAGTTACAAAAGTAAAGCATACAAAATAGACATTTAAACAGTGAGACTGCAATCAGCTCTGTTCATCTATCCAACAAAAACTTAGTAACATGATCATCAATACTACACACTCAAACATACATGCAGTTATATCCTTTAGAATACTTTCCTCTTTCTTTTTTTACAATAACTATAATCAATTCTCATAAACTGTTTAGAAGTTCTACACATGTGTATAAGTCTCTACATGCATACCTAGCCTTTCTGTATTAGACGGAAAAACCAACCAAAACCAGTCAACAATACAAATTCCTAGAGAAACATGAAATTAGAAGGATATATAAAACCATAGTACTAGGTGATCTATGGTCATCACCATGTCTCCTGTTATTTTCAATAAAACTGTCTATATCGTCAGGCGTAGTATAATTAAACTTAGCAGTACATAGCACTATTAATAAAAACCAAACATTGGAGACATTATAGGACTTCAAAGGCAGTTAACAATCAAACCAGAATGGGTATCCTATTGAATCCTGCCATCCCCAGAGTAGTTGCCCCTACTCCTAGACTTGACACCTTCAAGCATACCAGATTTAAATAAAATCAGTCAAGACAACACAGCAATATAGCCAATCTTCTCTGCCTCAACTCTGCTATGCTATTTTTCTGTCATTGTTGTTTACTTTTCTCCTTCATTCCACTGTCTGGCCCTTTCATTGAGGCCTTTCTGCCACTGTTCCTGGAATCCTGGTAATTTTCTTCTCTCTCTCTAGAATGTCCTTCAGTATTCTTTGTAGGGTTGGATTGGTGGTCACAAACTCCCCCCAGTTCCTCTTTGTAGTGGAAATATCTTGTCTCTCCATTAATTTTGAGAGACAGTTTTGCAGGGTACATCAATCTGGGTTGGAGGTTATTTTTTTTCAGGGCTTGGAATATTTCACTCCAAGCTCTTCTTGATTTGATAGTTTGCATCAAGAAGTCCACTGTGATTTTGATGAGTTTTCCTTTATAGGTAATCTGTTTCTTTTCTCTGGTCACTTTTAATATGCTGTTCTTTTGATGGATTTCTGGGATCCTGACTATTATATGTCTGGGTGTAGATCTATTTTGGTTGTAGCTGGCTGGAGTTCTGTATGCCTCATATATGTGAACATCACTTCTTATGCTTGAGAAGTTTTCCTTAATTATTTCTGTGAATAGCCTTATTTCATTTGTATTTGTCCCTGCTTCTTTGTTCACATTTTTTATTCTTAAGTTATAAATCCTCTTGTCGTCTTCTAGCCTTTGTATCATTGCTTCCTGGTTCCTTGTTATTTTTAAGAGATCCTTTCTTTTGCAATCATACATTGCAAACCTATTTTCAAGTTTTGAAAGTCTGTCTTTAGTTTCTGGTAAGAAGTTTTTCCAGCTTTCAATGGAGTTTTTAATTTCCTGATATTCTCTTAGAATCTGTTCCATATATTCTAGATTTTGTTTATATTCTTCATCAAAGGCTTCTCTCCTTTCACTGGGTTCCTCCATTCTTCCACTTGTATCTTCTTGAGAAGTACCCAGCGTTTCTTTTATTAATCTTCTTATATCTTGCTTCACCTGAGTTAGAATTTCAGATTTAAATTAGTCGATGAGGTCACAGAAGTATTTCTTTATTTCCGATGAGGCCATGTCTGATACTGCATGTTTGCTGCCCTCAATCTCCTCTGTATTTACCTCTCCTGGACTTATTTTCCCTGGGTCTGTGGTTGGAGGCTTTTTGTTGTTTCTCTGTCTTGTCATGTTTCTGGTTTCTTTCAGACAGGTGAGTCGTGGAGGTGTCTGGACCTTTTCGTACTGCTTACAGTCCCTCTGCAGCTTACTGGCTATGGCAATGCTGCCCTCTCCTGTTTGCTGTTGATCTGTGAGGTGCACACAGGGGCAGTGTGAAACAACCCCTCCACTCTCAACCAGTGAGTGTCTTCAGTACGTTTGTGTGTGCCCTGTGGATGTCATAGGTTTGGGACAGCCTCGTCCCTGGCTATTGGATTCCAACCAGGAGCATGTCCCAGCCCAAGCAGATCCCACCAATCCACTGTAGGCCAGGAGCTGCCGACTGAAGCCGCCTCAGCCACTGATTCAAGCCTGTCCTGCCCAAATCTAATATGTTGTCTAGCCGGTCATCTCGCTCTGGGGAATCCAGTTCCCAGCACTCATCAAAGTCCGTGCAGCTCTGCTGGCTGTCTCCACTTCCCATTGCAGCGCCTCCTCCCACCAAGGGTCTCGAGCTCACCAACCCCCTTCTCGGCAGGGATGCGACCTCAGCTGAGTCGCCCGACTCTAAGATGCACCCAGCACAGCTACCGGAGTGTGCCCAGCCCTCCATCCACGCTTCTTTTTTATTTTATTTTATTCTTTTCTTTTTCCTCAGTTTCTTCCTGGGTCGCGAGAATTCCTCTCCTTTCATCTGGTCTTCTCCATGGTGTCAGATTCTAGTATCTGAGTTGTTTTTCTCAGAGAGGCTCTCTATCATGCTACATATCAATTGGCCATCTTCCATAAAAGAAATATAAATGGCCACTTTACATAAGAAACAAATTTATTTGACCTAATTAAAAAATATTAGAATATATTAATTGTTATTCATGTTATTTTCAGGAGTTTATCCTTCCTATGTATTTCTACATATGTAAAGTAACATATAGTTATTTACTATAGCAAAAGACTGCAAATAATCTAAATGTAAAGCAATGAAGAACCAATTTTTTAAATGATGGCACAATCGACAGAGTAAAATATAACTGAGCTATAAAATGAGATTTAAAAAGTGTTACATATTAGTTGAAATATCTTAAGATTTATTGTTGAAAATGAACAAAAGCAAGATGTACAAATGGTATGTGTCAAAATAAATGGAGAAAAATATACATGTTACTGAGATATACAAAATATCTCTGGAAGGAAACTAAACAATAGCTGTAGCAAGTAGAAGAATGTGTGATTGGCAGGCCTGTGTTAAAAGGAGCCCTCTCATTCTATATCGTTTCATATTTTAAATTTTAATGAACAGTAATGGTGTTATTTAGCAAGCAAATTAAACTTAAAAAATTTATTTCTATTACAAAACTTTAAAGCACAAATCAGAGTAGCTATTTTTATTTTCTGTTATTACCATGTCCAGAGCTGGTAATAAAAAGCTCTGCTATACTACATTCTATAAGTAGTAACTATGTAGACTAGTCTCTTTAACCTTAACAACTGTGTTCCTTGATGTAGTTACTTCAGTTTTAACCTATCTTAAAAAAAAAATACTTCTGATACAAACAGAAGTAGTATAGTCACACTTGATGCAATTACTATACATAGAGAGCAAATATTTAAAAAGTAAAAAATAACAAAAGAATTTCAAATATAAAACCATGAAAAAATACCTATTATTTTCTTTAATTATCCATGTACTGCTTTCATGATCAATAGATGAATAGAGCTTTCCTTCCAAAACCTGGAGATTTTTCAGCACAATGTTGATGTGATCAGGTAAAAACTCTACTTGAATGTCCTCCTTGGTAATGTCTTCTGCAAGCCGTATTGTCACTGTCAAATCATCTTCAGTCTGTTGCCAGTAATATAAAGGTTCCGCTGGGAAAGGAAAAATGCATTATATAATAATAAAAATGAGACATACAAAATTAGAGATTACGAATATAAAAAAACACCTATCTAGAAGAATCTCAGCACACTTTCTAGTGATCCTCTCCAAAAGAAATCATAAGTGAACACCTGTGTGTTCCTCTTAGGGGAACTGTCAGAGAGTTGCACCAATTGTATTTGATATTCTCCTCTTCCAGGCTTACCTAATGATGTAGAAGACAAGCACTCATAAAACACATAGGGTGCAATCTTTGTTCCCATTCCTCTCTACCTCCTCATATCTCTCCCCTCCTTTTCCCGTTCCCCTTCAGTGCCCCACCAACACAGAATAGATTCCTACTTGAAAATACAAGATATGTCTCCCTCATAACTTAGCAAAGCAGTTTATACACAACAATCACTCAATTAACAACTTCTGCCAGATGGTGGAGACAGGGGAAGTCTGGAAAATCCCATGAGCTTTGAGTATAGAAGCTAAAGAAGCAGACTCTTAAGGGGAAAGCAAGGGTTTTTTAAAGTGTCCTCAATGAAGTATATTGTCAGTTGCTTTGAATATCTATCTGTGCATTTAGAGATTATGTTTTAGCTCTTTAAAAAATGTTATTTGTATTATTTAACAATATCAAATATCCAGTAGATAGTATTAGTCTTCTTGTGTTTTAGAAAAACAAAACCAGTATGTATATTCAGAAAAGGGCTAATAAACTATCTGCAATTTTTAAAAAATAACACTTTTCTTTGCAACAGTGAAAGTTCTGTGGCAGAATAATAAATTCAAGTTATAACACAAAGTAAAAATAAGAAAACCAATACCCAGGCTCACAGCTGGTGATTTAAACACATGTTCCACTTTGCTGGAATTCATCTTAGAATGTCATGGTCTTAGGCTACCTAGGCAGAATGGCTCTAACGGTCAAGGCATTCATTCACTCTTCGCTTTACAACTATTTACTAAAGGAGTTGTAAAGGACATCTGGCCTAGGGGTTTAAACAGTTAATTTGGAAAAACTTTAGGAGAGTTTAGTATCATAATTAAGGCAAGATGGTAGTATTTATTTGGAAATGGATCTTAGAGATAACCTAACAAAAACACATGGTATGTAAGCAAACAACCCTGTTAAGAGTCTAACACATAGGTATTTAAAATCAATAAGCACAACTTCTTTGAATTAAGAGGTGCATATATTTATAAATCTGGGATATTTAAAAATATTTATTATGTTAATATTTTAAAATACTTTTCAAATAACTCATTTTTTAAACTACAAAAAGAATGAAGCTGATTTTTAAGTATCGTTAAAGAAGAAAAAGTAGATTCAACAAACAGGATATAAAATTGCTAAACATTGTAAAAATTCCAAGTAAAATACAATATCCTCTCACTACATACTGCCTATGAATATCAGAAACACAATAAACAGTAGTATATATTCTTGAATAGTTTTAAAAGAATATGCATCTTTCACATATAAAAATAAACTTCTTCTAAAGATTTTGTTAACCTCATTCTAAAACATGACCTTTATTAATTCATTTAACATTAAGAAAACTTATGAATATTGCCCTCAAGGAATGAACTTTCAGTTTAATAAGATGAGAACATTTAAAGTACATTAATTTATCTCAAAAGATTTCCACTTTCCATACTATCATATTTATTTATTTGGTAAGTGTTTAAACATTTAGTCAAGTAAGCTAATAAATAGACTCTTAGGGATGATAAGGGTAGGGAATGAAAAAACAAGATTACTAGGTACAGAAAAGTAATCATTGTGTATATTAAAACTTACTAAAAATAATACTAATAAAAATCTTTGAGAATTACATTTTTTTTTTTTTTTGTCTCTTGGTACACTACTGGGGATTGAATGCAGGAACTTCACACTGATCTACAATCTCAGTCCTTTTTTAAATTTTAATTTTGAGATAAGCTTTCATTAACTTGCTAAGTTGCCCAGGCTGGGCCCAAACTTGCAATCTTTTTGCCTCAGCCTCCCAGAATACTGAAATTATAGGCATGTACTATCATGTCCAGTTTGATAATTACAAAATTAATAAATTATGCCAATTTACACTATGTGGTTTATGTACAAAAAGACTTCTTGCAAAAATATGGAAGAAGATACTAAGACTATACTATGAAACACTAAGCATCTACTAAATAATTAAGAAAAACTAAGCATCTCTCTTGCCCTTGCAGAACCCATGACAAAAACAGATACAAGTGTATGTGCATAAATAAACAAGAGATATAGATATGAAGATTAAACACAAAGTCACCTCTGTTTTTCTCTGGCATGTCTTCATCCATATTTTCCTCAAACTCTTGAGTAATACGAACAAATCTGAAGGACTTGTAGGAAATAATCATTAGACCATTCCCGCTGGGCTCAATAGCAGCATAATGTGGTACTGATTTTCCATGAAGAATATCACGTTTAGTAATTTCATATTTTACATTATCTATAAGAAAATAGTGTTTTAGAGTAAAACATTACAATTAATGAATATTAATTTTAACTATTCGAAAGGTATACTATGTAATATCTTTTCATAAGGATAAAAACTTTACAACCTGATTTTTCACAAATAAATTCCCACTTTAAAATATTTGGTCTCATAAATTTACTTTCTAATGTGGCAACCACTGGCCACAAGAGGCTATTTAGTTAAAAATTAAGTAAAGTTTAAAATTCACCTTCTCAGACTTACTAATCACATTTCAACTGCCCAATAGCCACATGTGTCTAATAGCAACCACACACAGTGCATGTCCATCTCACCCAGGTTTCCAATGGACAGCAGAACTCTGGATATTCAAAGTAAGTGACTCGCCTAAAATATCAGCTTCATAATTGTATTTGTAGTTTTTAAGATATAAACAATTAACATATCCCCCAAATTTGGTAAGTTAACTAAATTTATTCTGCTGTGAATAAATAATTTTGTTTTAAATAATACTTTCAACTGAGTCCTTATACTGTTACTATGTAAAGTGGGTTATATTTGTAAGGTTTAAACTGAATAAAGTCAGTGTTACATTGCTATGAATTAAATATAAGAACATAATTTGTTCAAAAACATCTTTGAGCTCTAAATCCTTACCTACATTCACACATTCAATTCACACATATTTAAGAACAGATTTGTAATCTCATGTATGGACTAAAATTTACACTTTCTCCATAGTTATATGCAGGATAAATAGTCTTACTGCCTACAAAGAACCAAACTTAGGCACTACATATTTTATAGAAGGATTTTTCCCAACATACATGGGGCAAACAGTAATAGGTCTTAAACAGGGAACTCACAATTAAATAAGCTGGGAAATTCTGAGTTAAAATTAAATTTTCTAGAGACTATAATATGCTTAAAATATAAAATGGGTATTTATTATATGTCTATATTTTCCAATTCAATTGACTACAAGATACAATTAATTTAGTGTTTCATTCAACACAGTTTAGAAAGAGGGAACATTGGGGTAAAGAAACCATCAGTGCACAGGCCCTGGGCTCAATCCCCAGTACTGGGAGAAGAAAATAAAAGGGTTATGATTATGTTAATAACTGTTAAGGGGGAAAAGGGACAAGACATGAATAGTGATAAAGGTAACCAATGAAAATCAATGTTTCTACAATTGCAATGGGGGGAGGTGAATCTAAGGTACATCTGTCTCATTGAGGAGGGAAAACAAACACGAACAGATGAAGTGATTGACTAAGTAGACTGATGCTGTGCTCAAGGCAACACATGTAGTTATAGATACGAAAATTATCAGGAAGCTGAATAAATCTGATGAGATACTATGTATTCTAAAGTAGGAGCCTGCAAACCATGGCCCACACGCCAAAGCTGTACCTGGATCTATTTCTGAATTGCCTGTGAATTACGAATTTTATTTTTAAATAAATAAAAAAGTCAAAAGAGTATTTAATGTGCATAAAATTCATGTAACACTCAAACATCAATGTCTTAGATACCACTGTTGTATGGATTTGTCAATGGCTGCTTCTATACCACAAAGCATAGTTAAATGGTACTGACACAGATTGTAAATTTATGATCTGGTCCTTTGCAGAAAAACTTTCCGGTGCTTAAAGTATTAAGTTGTGTTCCTCCACAGATGAAACTAAGTCCTGGAAAGAACAAATAAGTCATACTGAATACCTCAAAAAACAAATCTAGGACATTTATTCAGCTAACTGAAAATTTTCATATCTTTAACTACAAAGATGTATATTGTTGTTGGTGGTTGTTTATTTCAGAATTAAATTAAAAGATCTCTTAGAAAAAATATTGACATCCTTTCTTAAGCTGTAAACTAGCAGTATGGCAAGAAAATATTTTTCTGTAGCAATGAAGAAGTTAACTTGTTCATCAATGAGTAAGCTAATAAAAACTACTGAGAAAAAGCAGTCACTGAAAAAAGCTCAATAGGCTCTCCACTACAGAATAAACCAAAATACTTGGTGAGTTGGTAAGAACCAAAGAAAGACCAAGGACCGGCTCTCAGTATTAAAGCAACCCTAATTAATACCTGATAAAGTAATTTTCAATGTGAAGTTAAAAAGCATGACAAGTTCAAGTAGACCTATTTTCCAGACTTTTTTACACATGGGTGAAAAAAGGAACAGTTTATGGAGGATAGACGCAAAAAACAAAGCTCAGTGAAATAAAGGTATTCATTTCCACCCCGGTATTTTTATTTATTGACATTTAAGTTACACCATAGTGGATCATTCATTTACAATTGGTTCTATATGCATGATTGTGTATATATTTTTGGCTATATTAAAAATATACATATTAAGGTCTTCAAAAATTATGTAATGTTTCCACTTATGCAAATAGTGTAACTGGCCAGGGAACATATTATAGTTTTATATAACTCAGACCTGGGGACATACTATAGATATTCATCCTCCTTGCAGTAGCAGGTGCTAGAATCATAACACAATGCCTAAGAAAAACCAAACAGAATTTACAGAGACAACCTTATATTCTACAACCAAACAATGGTACACTATAAATTTAGAATTCTACTTTATTTTACCTGTATTTTTCTTACTGATAGTGACCCATTCCAGAGAAACATAGAAACCACTTCCTTTCATATCCAAGTCCTCTTTCTCTACTCGAAGAAGTAGGGTAACTACTGAATGGTCTTCAGCTTTAAGCAAAGAGATACTGTGAATTATGATGAAAGGATTCCCAAGCTCTTCACTGAACACAATCTACAAAACAATTAGATGTACAAAAACATACATTTACATGAACAGATAGTACAGAAGGAATACTTAAAATTCTAACAATAAAATTAACTTTGAATACTGCTTATTAGAAAGAATTAAAAAGTAAAAACTGTTTATAGGCTGCATTTAAATAAATGTTCCCTGAAGAACGTTAAAAGAATTTGTAAAACTGACCAATTATCCTGTTTAAAACCAAAGAAAATTACAAGGCATCCATGTAGCATCTAAAGGAGAAAGAGGACTTAAAGTAATCTAGGAAAGAGCCAAGGGAAAAAGGTGCTCTGCACAAAAACAAAGGACACAGGCAGGTCATTGCTCACTTTTTATCTTTTCCCATCTCATACACATATGACCTATTTTTGCTTCTTCATCTTTGCTTCCAGACACTGTGTGCAGGTGTACATGCCTCTGAAAGTAAGCTTCATACTTACTGTTTTCATTTGTTTTTATTTTCTAGACATTTTCAAAGAGAATAAAAGGCATCAGAAAACAAATCACTAAAACTGTCTTAATGTCAAAATCAAAAGCCCATTTGCCTTTAAAAGCTAATTCAACAAATCCTAAAATACAAATCTAAAGACACACAGAATCCTATTAAATTATTTTTATACCATAAACACAAGGCCTAAAAAACCATTATATTTTTATTAAAACATTAGTTAGGAGTTTTAATAGTAATTCATAAACATGACTTCTACACAATGAAAAAAATGAACAGTTGAAAACTAAAGGAAGTCAGCACTTTTTAAAAAATTTTTATTTAAAGAGAAAAAAAAGCATGTAAAGGGTAGAGATAATACAGAATTTCAGAAAAAAGATAAACAATAAGAAATCACTAGTTGATAAATTACATATTGTCCTCTTAGAAATAGTTGTTCAAGTTACAAAATTAAAGCATACAAAGTAGATCGTCAAACAGTGAGAGTGTAAACGGCTGCGCATACATGAGTCTCTACATGTATTTCTATCCTTTCTGTATTAGAGGGAAAAACAAAACTTAGTAAGACAAAACAAAACAAATTCCTAAAAAACATGAAACCAAAAAGTTGTATAAAACCACAGTACAAGGTGATCTACAATGATTGCTGTATTGTTTCTTATTATCTTCAATAGAACTGCCTATATCATCAGGCATAAATGAATATAGCAGTATAATTTAATATAGCAGTACATAACAATAGTAGTAAAAAATAAAACATTGTAGATAATATAAAACTTCAAAGGCAGGTAATAATCAAACCAGAGTGGATATTCTAGTGAATCTTGTCATCTTCAGTGCAGTTGCCTATACTCTCAGACTTGATACTATCAATCATAACAGCTTTGAATAAAATCTATCAATACAAAACAGTGATCTAACAAACCAGATTTGATTACAATCAGTTGTGGTAAAGCAGTGTAGGTTTTACATAGCTTTAGATTAAGTTAATAGGATATTAAGGATGATTACCTTACTATATCCTGTTATTTTCGGGATAACTGTCTGTGCCCTCAAATCTAGTACAGGTAGAATGACTGGAACAGAATATAATACATCGAAGCAGAGTAGTGTGAGTAATGTGGGTTTTAAATCCTGGTGCACTATTAACAATATAGCGTATCAAGGCCATCTATGTTAGAGATTATAGTCATCCTTCTCTGCCTCATTTCTGCTATGCTATTTTTCTGCCTTTGTCTAGTTTTCTCCTTCATTCCACTGCCTGCCCCACTCATTGAGGCCTTTCTGCCACTGTTCTTAAAATCCTGGTATTTTTTTTTTCTCTCTCTCTAGAATGTCCTTCAGTATTCTCTGTAGGGTTGGATTGGTGGTCACAAACTCCCCCAGTTCCTCTTTGTCATGGAAGCATCTTGTTTCTCCATTAATTTCTAGTGACAGTTTTGCAGGGTACATCAATCTGGGCTGGAGGTTATTTTCTTTCAGGGCTTGGAATACTTTGCTCCAAGCTCTT
>PVLA01000828.1:0-203612 GCA_004027455.1 Hydrochoerus hydrochaeris | reverse complement strand
TGCTGTGATCCTGATGGGCTTACCTTTATAGGTAATCTGTTTCTTTTCTCTGACAGCTTTTAATATTCTGTTTTTATATTGAATTTCTGGTATCTTGATTATTATATGTCTGGTGTAGATCTGTTTTGGTTGTAGGTGGCTGGGGTTCTGTATGCCTCACACAACCGAATGTCATTTTCTTTTCCCATGCTTGGGAAGTTTTCCTTAATTATTTCCATGAATAGCCTTTGTAATTTGCCTATATGTATTCCTGCTTCTTCATTCACATTTCTTAAATTGTAGATTCTCTTATCATCTTCTAACCTTTGTATTGTTAATGCCTGTTCCCTTGTTATTTTTAAGAGATCTTTCCTTTCATAATCACACATTGCAATCTTGTCTTCAAGTTTTGATAGTCTATCCTTAGTTTCTTTTAAGGCATTTTGCCAACTTTCAATGGAATTTTTAATTTCCTGGTAGTCTCTTTGAATCTGCTTCATGTATTCTATATTTTCTTTATATCTTTTTATCGAATGTTTCTCTCCCTTTTTTGTGTTCCTCCCTTTTACCATCTGTATCTTCCTGAGAGATGCTCCCTGAGAGCATTTCTTTTATTACTCTACTCATATCTTGCTTTACCTGATTTAATATTTCAGTTTTGAGCTCGTCTACAAGGTCCCAAAGATATCTTTTAATGTCCATTGAAGCCATGTCTGCTGTTGCGTGTTTGCTGCCCTGTCTCCCTTGTTTTTCCTTCTCCTGGATCAGGGCTCTCAGGGTTCTGGGCTGGGGGCCTCTTCCTGCCTCTCTCTCCTGTCATGGTCCTGGCTTCCTCCACACAGGTCACATTGCAGGTCCCAGCCCCCTTTTCTGTTGGCCACGCCTCCTCCGAAGCACGCTTGCAAGGGTCCTCCCCTCTCTCCTGACTGCTCTTATCACTGAGGTGCAAGCAGTGGCTGCCTAAACCTGCCCCTCCCCACCAGGTCAACCAAACTGCAGAGACCTTCCCCGGGTTAGTGCTTGCTAGGTGCAGGGAATCGATTTGGGATGGCTCATTGGGTCCCAGCCAGGGGCACAGCCCAGTCCAAGCAAATCCCACAAATCTGCTTTGGGGAGCGAGGAACCAACTGAAGTCACTGTTGCTCCCAGTTCAGGCTCCTCCTGCCAGATTCCAACATGTCGCCCATTTATCGTGCCCTTTCTGGGGGTGGAGGGGTCCCAATCCCAGCACTGACTGTGGATTAATGAAAGTCCCTTTGCCGGCTCGACTCTCCATCAGGCGGGCACGAGTTTGGGCAGCTCTGCCGGCCGTGGCAGATTCAGGCTGGTGCAAATTCAGTCCACTGCAAAATTGGTGGGTCGCAGCTAAAACACTGTGTCCAGCTGTTCCAGTTGTAGTCCCAATGTATTTGACGAGCTTTTTTTATGTTTTAATTTCTTTCTGTGTCAAGAGGATCCATCTCCCTCTGTCTGGGTCTCTCCAGGGTGTTTTATTCTGGCGTATGAGTTGTTTCTCCCGGGAGGCCCAGTTTTTTGTTGCTCACTGATCGGCCATCTTGTCTTCCTCCAAAGTCAGCACTTTTTAAATCTGTATAGGGTGTCCTCATGTATGTCTTCCTACTTGGAAGCTTTATAAAGAAAAATAAACTATGTCATCAATTTCTCTGTGTTTAAGCACCTCTGTCCAAATTGTTTAAATAATAGGCCTTTGGAATTCACTCTGAAGACTTTCATAAACACACACACACACCCATTGAAATACTCAGAATCAAGATACCAGATGAAAATAGTTTTGTATAGGCTGACTGAATTATTCTTTTGTTTGGGAGGTCAGCAAGAAGAGAAAATGATAAATGATAAATTTTGGCAGGTACATTCAGTTAGTTTATTGTCTCCTTTTTCTTCCTTTTGTGAGTGATAAGAAATGGAATGAGGCTAGAGTAGATGACTAGACTTTTAAAAACTGCTAGGCACCAGTCTTTAGTTTCCTTTTTTTACATGAAAATAGGAAGACAGACCTTTTGTAAGTGAAAAGGGGATCTAGAAACACCCAATCTCAATAAACACAGTGTATCAACTGTGACACTGTGGATACCTAGCACTTCCATTATATTATAGGCACACATTTGGAAACTAACTCCTCAGATTTCTTTTTCTACACTTCAATCATCTCCACCATCAATGCCCTCCTTGTACCCAAGCATGCCCTTAAATCACACTCTCCTTTAGCTTCCTTTTTATTATACCAATTCCTCCAAAGCCCTAAAGCTTTTCTAAATTGTTCCTTAACATGACCAAATATTGTATAATATCCCTTTTCCCTCAATTAATGCCAAATTCCCATTCTCTTCCCATTGCCCCCAACTACCAAAAAACTTTTATTAACTGAAAACATCTCAGAAGGGTGCTCATTTTATTACAGTAGTTTGTAGTACAATGGGCATGAGATATTTAAATTTTTAACTAATTAAAAAATGATTGAAAACCTAGTAAGTCCTGAGGGAACACATAACAGAAACCAAAAGAATTACACATCCCTATGCATTTCCTTTTAGCTGACTCTGTGGTCAGTTATCTTTAAGATGTAATAAACTGAGTCAGTTTGTTTCCTCCTGCTCAAAACCAAAGGAATCCTCAGAGCCTAATAATACATTCTTATTTATATCCTTACAACTACTATTCTCAAAATGCCTTTCTACTATTCAAATATCTAAACCTGAAACATATTACAATATCTCAATTTTTTTTTAAAGCCAATACTGGAGGCCAGAGTAGAAAATGTCAGAATATCCAATAAATATCTTCAACTGTGAATTCAAGAGCCTCTTTTAATAATAAATAATTATCATGACTATTTACTATGTGTTCTAAACATATTACAACTTCTTAGTATATCATTTCATAAAACTTATAAACTAGGTAAGCTCACCTCATTTTTGTCAAATAATTAAAGCCTGGTATTTATCAACATCTATTTATTTGATAAAAATATTTCAACATCTAAAAAATATTAAACTTATACCTATTTAACTGAAACTAAAATCAATGCTGAGATTTAGATTGTAGTATTACAATGTACTTATTAATAAAATTCAAAAATATTAAAGAGCTGAAACATTAAATCATTTGATAACTCATTATCATTTTCTTCTACTTTCAAAAATAGGCTCTAGAAAAACTAATTCTGTACTATTAGCATCGAAATCCTGACTACGTTGTTTTTACACCATGTTTTTCTAAATAGGAAATATTCAGAGCAGTGCAAATACATCAGCAAACCTAACATGAGTGTAGAGGAGCAAAAGATCAATGTTAGCTTCCGTCAATTCTGCTCCAAGGAAAGGAGGCAATGTTGAGCATGCTCATGGCAGTGCTTTACATGTTAAACACTCAAGATGCCTCTGCAGAAAAATAAATGTAACTCTGTTGTGAAATGACTGCAGTCCTGGTTGTGATCATAACCTCATGGGAAACCCTCAGCCAGACCACCCACTTAAACCACTCCCTCATTTCTGACCCCATAAACTATAGGAGATGAATAATATTTCAAATCACTAAGTTCTGAAGTAGTTACACAGCAGTAGACAATAGTACGATGTAACCTGATTTTCCTTCTCTCAATGGTGGAGTTAATGATCAGTATTTTAATTCACTAATCATAACAACTGTACTGACCCTGGATCAAAATAGGAACAGTTAATATCCACTGTCTAAAAGGTATATATCTTATAATTCAATTAAATACTGATCTAGAATGTTATTTCAGAAAAATCAAAAGGGCCCCTGTAGAATATCCATGAAAAGTGTTTATTAAAATACCTTCTAGACCAGGCATGATGGTGTGTGCTTATAATCTCAGCACTTTGGAGGCTGAATTAGGAGGATCACTTTGAGTTCAAGGCCAGCCTAGGCTACAAAGTGAATTCAAGGTCAGCCTGAACTGCATATTGGAACCCTGTCTCAAACAAACAAAACCCCCAAATACATAAATAGTCTAATATGCATACAATTTCTGGATTTTACATAATTTTAAAAAGAAAAAAATCACCACTCACCTCCCATTTTTCAGAAGCACTATTTCCACGTTCACCTGTTCCAATGACATACAATCTTCCAGTTCCATCTGACAAGGTAACCCAGGTAGACGATGTGAAATGCATAGATGCACAAAGGCGATTGTCATATGCTGACAGATCTGTAGGAAGTCGAAATACCTCTCGTGGCTTTCCTAATGCAGTGTCCTAAAAGAAATCAAATATTATAAGTGAATTGCTTCTTCCTCTTCCAGGACACACACACACACAAAAAAAAACTGTAGTGCAGTGGTTTCTCTTTTATCCTAGAGTTAGAACCAATCCCCTACCTCTGAGCTCTATTACTGATTCACTCCTAGCAAATTACATATACTAGACAGGATAAACGGCATATAACCTCTAGGCCTACAGATCATCAAATACTTTTTATCTTCTGCCTTGCTCTATTTCTTGGACACCATACTCTTAAGTGAAACTAGCTATTGCATTGTAAAAATGCAAAAGAAGCTATGGGAAGAACCCACAGTGGAGGACCTGAGTCAATAACCAGCACTCTATGCATAAAACATTTTCAGAAATGCATCCCATGGTCCTCATGAAGCCATCAAATGACTGCAGTCCTGGCTGTGATGATAACCTCATGAGAAACCCTCAGCCAGACCACCCACTTAAACCACTCCCTGATTTCTGACCACACAAACTGTGTGAGATGAAAAATATTTACTGTTTCAAGATATTGAATTCTGAAGTTGCTATACAATAATGGATAATGCTATGAAGTAATGTGGTTTTTCTCTTAATTGTTGAGTTAATGATCAGTATTTTAAACCACTGATGATAAATATCATATCATGTTCTAAAAGCCTACACAGACATCAGCCTGCAGAATGAAATACTTACATTTAGACTACTACAAACTTAGGTATTTGTTTACAAGTTTGTAATTATGCTTGTGTCCTTATAATTTAAAGCTATGAAATGGGCTGCATCACTAAAATATTTTAGAAGGAAACATATCAAAATGCTTCCTAGGCCCAGCAACTGCCAAGCAGCCAGCAGGACCCAGATTCTAGCTTTGGGCCCTCACCCCGCACTCTAGTGGAATCCCAGCCCATGGAAAGGGCTGTACGACCACACGCTGCATCCCAGACCGTCCAGGGCCCGGCCCCACACAGGGATGGCGGCCCAAACAGGCCACTCCCAGCAACCGCCAAGCAGTGAGCAAGACCAAGATTCCAGCCTCAGGCACTGACCACGCACTCTGGTAGAATCCCAGCACATGGAAAAAACTTGGAACTTAGATCCCAGGCAGTAAACCTTAGACTACAACAGATTAACTGTGCCAGTGTGGTGAGTATGCCCCTAAAATAGAGGTGTACAGTGGGTAAATAGGGCCAGTAGCAAAGCCCCCTCCAACTAACTGTAAGACCTTGGTGAGTCTGAAAAGAGTGTGGGTGACCCCCTCCTACACACAGAAAACATCAGGCAGAGTGAAAATGGCAAAACAAAAAAGTAAAATGCAGTCTCAAACATCTAGTCCACCAGAAGCAAGTGCAGGAGATATTGAAATAGAGGACCCCAAAAGTAATACACCAGGAATCTCTGAAAAGATAGTGAGGGAAATAAAAAACAATTCCATGAGGCTATAGAGGAAATCAAATTAGAAGTACTCTCCCACATAAAGACAGAAATAACAACCTTAGTAAAGCAGTTGCTGAGCGCAGCTAAAGAAGAAATCGAGAAAAAAGTACAGGAGTATGGGAAATTGATTGAAACCTTGAATGAACAATATAGAAAACATGCAGAATTCATGAAACAAACTCAAAGAGACATCCAAGAAACAAAAAATTCTATCCAAAGCTTGCAAAACTGCTTAAATGAAGCTGAGGATATGATTTCGGACCTTGAGGACAGAATCGCAATTAGTGATCATAAACAAATAGAACTTTTAAAAATAACAAAGCAGCATAAAGTGACAATCCAACAGCCTCAAGATGATGCCAAGAGAAAAAATTTAAGTTTAATAGGCATCAGTGAAGAGGCAGGAGTCAATGCAAATGACGTAGTCAAAATATCCACAGACGTAATACAAGAAAATTTCCCAAACATGGGGAAAGAATCTGATATGCAGGTAAGTGAGGCATATATAAGTCCAAACACTCAGAATCAAAATAAACCCACAACCAGACACATAATAATTAAGATCTCGGGCATACAGCATAAAAACAGAATATTAAAAGCTGTCAGAGAAAAGACACAACTCACCTATCAAGGAAAGCCCATTAGAATCACAGCAGACTTTTTAGCAGAAACCCTCAAGGCAAGAAGAGCTTGGAGTGAGGTATTTCAAGCCCTGAGAGAAAACAACTTTCAACCCAGATTGATGTACCCAGCAAAACTTTCATTCAAATTTAATGGAGAAACAAGATACTTCCATGACAAAGAACAACTGAAGAAATTCATGTCCACCAACCCAACCCTAGAAAGAGTACTGAAAGACATATTAGACAGAGATAAAAATGACCACAATCTGCAAAATAACAACAGAAAGAAATCACCAGGTAGGATAAGTAATTAAATAAGAAAGAAACAACTGGAACATAACATGGCAAATTCAAGCCAGTACATATCAGTGATATCCATAAATATAAATGGCCTCAATTCACCTATAATAAGAAATAGACTGACAGAATGGATCAAGAAACAGGATCCCACATTATGCTGTATACAAGAAGCACATCTGACCCAAAAGGAAACTCATAGATTAAAAGTCAAAGGATGGAAAACAGTATTCCATGCAACAGGAACCCAGAAAAAGGAGGGGTAACTATTCTAATTGCAGATAATGTGAACTTCATACCTAAAATGATTAAAAGAGATAAAGAAGGTCACTACATACTCGTTAGTGGAAAATTCAAAGGAAGAACAATTATAAATATATTTGCACCAAATACAGGAGCACCAAACTATGTAAGACAGCTACTAATGGACATGAAAAACCAAATACACAAGAACACAATTATAACAGGGGATCTTAACAGCCCATTGTCACAAAGAGATAGATCACCTAAACAAAAAGTCAGCAAAGAAATAACAGAACTGAATCATACCAGTGAGCAATTGGAGTTAGTAGCTGTTTACAGAGTGTTCCACCCAAAAACATCAGAATACACATTCTTCTCAGCAGCACATGGGACATTCTCCAAAACAGACCATACATTATCCCATAAAACATTCTTAAGTAAATGCAAAGGTATTGAAATCATCCCATGCATAATATCTGACCACAGCGCACTGAAATTGGAAATTCATGGCAAAAGAAATTGCAAAACCTGCATAAATTCATGGAAATTAAATAACAACCTTTTGAACAACCAGTGGGCAACAGATGAAATTAAAGAAGAAATAAAGCAATACCTACAATTCAATGAAAACACAGAAACAACATACTGTAATCTATGGGATGCAATGAAAGCAGTCTTAAGAGGGAAATATATAGTAATAAATTGTCATATCAAGAAAACAGAATAAGCACAAATAAACAACCTAATGCTCCATCTCAAGCTCCTAGAAAAAGAAGAGCAAATTAAACCCAAAGCTCATAGAAGAGAGGAAACTGTATAAAGATTAGAGCAGAAATCAATGCAATTGAAACTAAAAAATAATACAACGAATCAATAAAAAGCTGTTTTTTTGAGAGAATAAACAACATTGACAAACCCCTAGCTAAACTTATCAAGAGAAAGAAATAAAAAACCCAAATTCATGCAGTGAGAACTGAAAAGGGGGAAATTACTACAGATCCCATGGAAATTCAAAAGATCATGAATACCTACTTTGAAAATCTCTACTCACATAGAGTGGAAAACACAGAGGAAATGGACAGATTTCTAGAAACATATGAACTACCAAAGCTCAACCAAGAAGATACAGCAATTTTGAACAACCCAATATCAGCTATTGAAATTGAAAACATAATTTAAAACTTACCAACAAAGAAAAGCCCAGGTCCTGATGGATTCACAGCTGAATTCTACAAGAAATTGAGAGATGATCTGATGCCAATACTCTTTAATGAAATTAAGAAGAAAGCAATCCTCCCTAAATCATTCCTGGAGCCAAGTATTACTCTGATACCAAAACCAAAGAAAGACCCAACCAAAAAGGAGAATTATAGACCAATCTCACTAATGAACATTAATGCAAAGATTCTCAATAAAATACTGGAAAATAGAATGCAGCAAATCATCAAGAAGATTATACATCATGACCAAGTGGGGTTCATTCCAGGAATGCAAGGATGGTTTAACATATGCAAATCAATAAATCTAATATACCACATCAACAGAGCCAAAAACAAAAACCACATGGTCATTTAAATAGATGCAGAAAAAGCTTTCGACAAAGTCCAACACATGTTCATGATAAAAACCCTTCAGAAACTCAGAATATACAGTGCCTTCCTTAACCTTATAAAGGCCATCTATGACAAACCAACAGCCAATATTATACTAAATGGACAAAAACTGAAAGCTTTCACTTTAAAATCAGGAACAAGACAAGGATGTTCACTATCACCACTCCTTTTCAATATAGTTCTGGAAACACTAGCCAGGGCAATCAGACAAGAGAGAGAAATAAAAGGAATAAAGACAGGAAAAGAAGAAGGTAAATTATCACTATTTGTAGATGACATGGTACTCTATGCAGAAGACCCAAAAAAACTCCATTAAAAAACTACTAGAGGTAATAAACAAGTTCAGCAGTGTAGCTGGATACAAAGTCAATGCTCAAAAATCAATAGCATTCCTGTTTACAAAAAAAAAAACAACTCACTGAGAGAAATTATGGAAATATCGCCCTTTATAATAACATCTAAAAAAATGAAATACTTAGGAATCAACCTAACTAAAAATGTAAAAGACCTATATGCTGAAAATTATACTACACTGAAAAAGGAAATTGAAGAGGATATTAGTAAATGGAAGGATATTCCTTGCTCTTGGCTAGGAAGAACCTACACTGTGCAAATGGCCATACCCCCAAAACTGTCATACATATTTAACACAATCCCAATCAAAATACCATTGACATACCTCATAGATCTAGAGAAAACACTACTAAAATTCATTTGGAAACAAAAGAAACCTAGAATAGCAAAGGCAATTCTGGGCAACAAAGGCAAGGCAGGAGGCATCTCAATTCCTGACTTGAATCTATACTACAAAGCCACAGTGATAAAATCAGCATGGTACTGGCAAAGAAATAGATCTGAGGATCAATGGAACAGATTAGAAGATACAACCACAACTACAAAGACACTCAGACACCTGATATTTGACAAAGGAGCTAATTATGTCCACTGGAAGAAGGACAGCCTCTTTAATAAATGGTGTTGGAAAAATTGGCTCTCCACATGGCGAAGACTGAAACTAGATCCATGCATATCACCATGCACAAAACTAAAGTCTAAATGGATCAAAGACCTCAATATTAAAACAGAAACACTAAATCTACTGGAAGACAAAATAGGTAGAAGTCTTGGAGACATAGGGATAGGCAGACAATTTATGAACAAAACGCAAACTGCGTGCGAAACACTTCAAAGAATCAACAACTGGGATCTCACATTATTGAAAAGTTTCTGCACTTCAAAGGAAATCACCAACAGAGTGAAAAGAAAATCCACAGAGTGGGAAAGAATTTTAGCCAGCAACCCCTCAGACAAAGGACTTATATCCAGAACATATAAAGAACTGAAAAACATCAAGCCCCCCAAATTCAAAGACCCTCTCCAAAAATGGGCATCTTGATGAACACACAATTCTCAGAGAAAGATATACAAATGGCAAATAAATACATGAAGAAATGTTCACCATCACTGGTCATTCGAGAAATGCAAATTAAAACAACATTGAGATTTCACCTCACTCCGGAAAGAATAGCTACCATCAAGAAATCAGCTGATAACAAATGTTGGTGAGGCTGGGGGTAAAAAGGAACACTGCTCCACTATAGGTGGGAATGTAGACTGGTGCAACCACTATGGAAATCCATATGGAGAATTCTCAGAAGACTAGGATTGGAAGTCCCATTCAATCCAGCTTTTCCCCTCCTGGGTATTTTCCCAGAGGAACTGAAAAGTTCACATCACAGTGATATATGTGTACCCATGTTCATAGCAGCACAATTTGTAATAGCTAAATCTTGGAAACAACCAAGAGGCCCATTAACTGCAGAGTGGATGAAAAACATGTGGTATTTTTACACAATGGAATATTACTCAGCTATAAAAAAGGACGATCTTGAGGCCTTCATAGGTAAATGGAGACAACTTGAGATTATCCTCATTAGTGAAATAAGAATCATATTTATAAATATTACATTGTGTCTCTAGTGTAAAAAGTGATAAGAACTGTAAGAGTAATAAAACCCAAAATGTGTAATTGATATTGTAAAAAAGAGAGGAAAAGAAAGGGCTCTAAGGGATATACTGCATGTATGTTTGAGTGTGTAAAATAGATGACCATATTGCTGAATCTTTGTTAGATCTTTGAGCAGAACTGTTTGCAGTCTCACTGTTTGAATGTCTATTATATCCTTTAATTATTTTTAATTTAAAGAAAAAAAATTTGAAACAGAAAGAGGGTAGAAATAATACAAAATCTCAAAAACAAAACAGAAAAACAAAAACAGTAACCAGTAAGAAATCACTAGTTGATAATTACATGTTTTCCTCTTTGAAGTAGTTGTTCAAATTACAAAAGTAAAGGCTACAAAGTGAACATCCAAACAGTGAGACTGCAATCAGTTTTGTTCATCCATCCAACTAAAACTTTAGCAACATGGTTATTAATCCCACACACTCAAACATACATGAAGTTATATCCTTTAGAATACTTTCTTTTCCTCTTTTTTTCTTTACAATAACTATAATCCATTCTCGTAGACTACTTAGAAGTTCTACACATGTAGAAGTCTCTACACATATACCCAGCCTTTCTGTATTAGAGGGAGAAACAAATCAAAACAAGTCAACATACAAATTCCTAGAGAAACATGAAATGGAAAGGACATATAAAGCCACAATACTAGGTGATCTACAGTAGTTACTATGATGTCTTTTGTTATTTTCAATAAAACTGTCTATATCATCAAACATAGTATAGTTAAACTTAGCACTGCATTACACTATTAATAAAATCTAAATATTGGAGACATTATAGGACTTCAAAGGCAGTTAACAATCAAACCAGAATGGGTATCCTATTGAATCCTGTCATCTTCAGAGTAGTTGTCCCTATTCTCACACTCCACACTCTCAAGCATACCAGATTCAAATAAAATCAATCAAGATAAAACAGCAATCTTATCTCTGCTATGCTATTTTTCTGTCATTGTTGTTTGTTTACTTTTCTCCTTCATTCCACTGTCTGCCCTTTTCTCTGAGGCCTTTCTGCCATTTTTTCTGGAACCCTGGTGGTTTTCTTCTCTCTCTCTAGAATGTCTTTCAGTATTCTTTGCAGGGTTGGATTGGTGGTCACAATCTCCCCCAGTTCCTCTTTGTCATGGAAATATCTTGTCTCTCCATTTTGAGAGACAGTTTTGCAGGGTACATCATTCTGGGTTGGAGGTTATTTTCTTTCAGGGCTTGGAATATTTCGCTCCATTTTTCCTGATTTGATGGTTTGCATTGAGAAGTCCGCTGTGATTTAATGAGTTTTCCATTATAGGTAATCTGTTTCTTTTCTCTGACTGCTTTTAATATTCTGTTCTTGTGATGGATTTCTGGGATACTGATTATATGTCTGGGTGTAGACCTGTTTGGGTTGTAGCTGGCTGGAGTTCTATATGCCTCATTTATCTGAACTTCACTTCCGTTACCTATGTTTGGGAAGTTTTTCCTTAATTATTTGTGAACAGACTTTTTATTTTATTCGTATTTGTTGCTGCATCTTCATTTACATATTTTATTCTTAGGTTATAAATCCTCTTGTCATCTTCTAGCCTTTGTATGGTTGCTTCCTGGTTCCTTGTTATTTTTAAGAGATCCTTCCTTTCGCGATCATGTTACAAATCTATCTTCAAGTTTTGAAAGTTTGTCTTTAGTTTCTGTTAAAAGGTTTTGCCAGCTTTCAATGGAGTTTTTAATTTCCTGATACTCTCCTTGGATCTGTTTCATATATTCTAGGTTTTGTTTATATTCTTCATCAAAGGCTTCTCTCTTTTCTCTGGGTTTCTCTATTCTTTCTTTTGTGTCTCCTTGAGGATTACCCAGGGCATCTTTTATTAATCTTCTTATATCTTGCTTCATCTGAGTTAGAATTTCAGATTTAAATTCATCAATGAGGTCACGGAGGTATTTCTTTATTTCTGATGAGGCTGTCTCTGACATTACAGGTTTGCTGCTCTCAACCTCCTATGCATTTACCTCTACTAGACTCACCTTCCCTGGTTCCGCAGTTAGAGACCTTTTGCTGTTTCTGTCTGGTCATGTTTTCGGCCCCCTTCAGACGGGTGGGTGGTGGAGGTCTCTGGGCCTGTCGTATTGCTTAGTTTTTTCTGCAGCACACTGGCTAGGGAAGTGCCGCCCCCAGTGGTCTGTGGATCTGTGAGGTGCACACTGAGAGCCAGCCCCTTCCCCTATGTCAGTCAACCAGTTTATGCTTCAGCAAGTTCGTGTGTTCCCTGGGGATACCACTGGCTCACAGCAGCCTCATTCCCGGCTATTGGGTTTCAACCAGGGGCCTGGCCCAGCCCAAGCAGATCCCACCAATCTGCTTTGGACCAGGAGCCATCGACAGACGCTGCCTCAGGTTTTGATTCAAGCCGGCCCTGCCCAACTCCAAAATGTCGTCTAGCCAGTCCTCCCGATCTGGGGAATCCAGTTTCCGTCACTCACCAAAGTTTACGCAGCTCGACTGGCTGTTTCCACTCCCTGTCTCAGCACCTCCCCCAGCTGAGGGTCTGGAACTCACCAACCCACACTCTCGGCAGGGCCTCGATCTCAGCTCCATTGTGAGTCGCCTGACTCTAAGGCGTGCCGGTACAGCAATCAGGGCTTGCCCAGCTCCAGCCCTACGTCCACACTTCTTCTTTATTTTTTTTTTCTTTTTCTTTTTCCTCAGTTTCTTCCTGGGTCATGAGAATTCCTCTCCTTTTGTCTGGCTTTCTCCATGTTGCACAACTCTAGTGTCTGAGTTTTTTATTTTCTCAGAGAGGCTCTCTTATCATGCCACCACTCAGTTGGCCATCTTGCAATCCCTATCCTTTAATTTTGTAACTTGAACAACTACATCCAAGATGACAATATGTAATTTATCAACTATTGATTTCTTAGTTTTTCTTTTTTTCTTTTAGAATTCTGTATTGTTGCTACCCTTTTTTCTTTTGCTTTTTTTCCTCTTTAAATAAAATTTTTTTTAAAAGGCATAATTACTATTGTAAAAAAAAAAGAGAGGAAACAGGAAGTGCTATAAAAGATATTACTGCATGAATATTTAAATGTGTAGGATTGATAATCATACTTCTAAGTTCTTATTGGATTGTTGAACATATCTGTTTGTAGTCTCACTGCTTGCATGTCTACTTTGTACGCTCTAATTTTATAACTTGAACAACTATTTCTAAAAGGACAATATGTAATTTATCAACCAGTGATCTCTTACTGTTTATCCTTTTTTTTGAAATTCTGTAATATTTCTACCTTTTTTTCTGGTTTTTTTTTTTCTCTTCAAATAAAAAAAATGCTTACTAGTCAAGAGATAGCTTCCTTACATAAACCAGAGTAAGCTCAATATAACAATTTTTTTTTTTTAGGGGTTCAAGTTTTATTTGTCAATTTGATTTTCTTATAGAAGAAGTCATCCTTGATTTCTATATTTCACTTCTTGTTCCTAAAACTGTTTAGATCTATATACACATTAGAGAAATCTAGTAAATATACAGTATCTTCACAATCATAAGTTTTTAGTGATTATTTCTTTTTAAAGTATCCAATTTAGTTTTTTTTAGAATAACTTTCCTTCTCTTACTGATTTGCATAATACTGAATTAAATATAAAATAGCAAGCAGAGCTGGCACACTTTTAAAGAAACATCAAATCTAAGTATTAATAATTTAAACTAAATTAGCAAAAATATAATTGTATTAATATAGGGCTAAGTAGCCTATTAGCAGTAAGCATTAAACTTATTGTGCTCTCTAGTTCATATGTTTTATAGAAAAATTAAAAATATCAATTAATCTAGACAGTTAAAATGGAGGTTAATTAGGAAAACTTTTGCCAGAGGCTGATGATTAAATCAAAATTTAGAACATGGGATGCGGTATTTCCACTTTCTGAGAAGAAATGGACTAGTCAACAAATGGTACTGGGACACTAGAGAACCTCTGAGGAAAAGTTACATTAAGAATATCTTCCTCTCACATACTCAGAAATATTCCATGTCAGATAATACCTAAATATGTTAAAAGTAAAATAGATTTATTAAAAGTTAATATTTTTATCATTTCATGGTGACAAGGTTTTCCTATGTATCAGTAAAAAATAATTAGGCTGCAGAGAGAAAAACATTTGTCATAAACACAAGACTAACATCTATAACATAGATGAGTCAACATGCAATTATCTAAAATGTTTAATCAGGCAAAGAACATGAAAAGGAAAATTATAATTTTTGTTTTTAAAGGCCAAACTTACTAGTAAAAATAAACCAAAAAAAGTAAAATAAGATGCCCCCCATTAGCCAGAAACAAAACAAAAACAAAAAGTCAAATCTTAAAACTGGCAATGTTTTTTCCTTGACTCAAGTGCCCTGCTGATAGGAGCGGAAATTATGTATAAGCCTTCAAGAGGTGATGATAAATCAAGTTTCATGATGTCTTAAATATATTTTGATACAGTTTCCGTTGCAGGAATTTGTGAGAATACTTCCATATACAAAAAGTTCCATTTTATGGAATTTTTAATGCCCATTTTAGCAATGCAAATGTAAGCTTGTACCAATAAAAACTAGGAAACAATCATGTTGTTTTATCAGGTGAGTATAGAGGAAAAAGCCAGGCCCGAAATTATGAAGCTGCCTAGTAGCATCTGCCAAGTCTTGGTTTTATTGTAAACTAGCCTGGCACTAACAGGATTGTTTTACTGAACGGAAGCAATTTACAGAACATATTGCGTGATCATGATAGAACAAGACAAAAACTCCATGACTCCATAATGATCTCTGAACATAGATAAAACATAAACACCTGCACAATTACAATTATGACTCTAAATCCAGGCCAGTAAGAGCAACTGAAGCTTCCTTGTTAATTAGTCTGAACCTCAATCTTGCCTTCTCTCCTAGATGATGCTTCCTAAGAAACACATTGAAGAATTACTGAGTCTCTTACTGTATCCACTCAAGTTTCACTCTCTCAAACCCTCCCCTCAAATCACCAAACACAAGCCCAATTCTTTACTATCACTGCTTCCAAAGCGTCTTACTGAGACATCCTGTGGGCTCCTTTGTGATATACAGTGCCCCTGCAAAAAGTAATAAATTCAACTTGTTCAAACACAGAGGTGTGCCTGGTGTCTTTGTTTGGAAAGCACTGGCAGGGAAGTAGAACATCCACTCTATGGAACACCAAGTAAGTGTTAAGTACACTGAAGTAGGCTTATACTGCAGATAGAAAACCCTGCAAAAAACCAAAAAAAGATCAACAAGGTACTAGCTAAACAAACAAACAAAAAAACCCAATGCAGAACATGCTCAATGTAGGCTAATTAACACTGTGGTACGCCAGCACACAGTAAGGTACACAGACACATGCAGATTTGGTGACATCTAGCACTTTGAAAGAAAAGACTGGAGGATGACTGGTACTATGGGTGACCGGGAGTAAAAGCACATTTCCCCTCTCTGCTTCAAATACATAGTTATTTTTTTTTTACACTGAGCAGTTTACAACTGATATAATATATATATATATATATATATATATATATATATATATACACACACACATACATACATAATTTAGAAAATAATAACATGATAAAATGGGATTCTTTCTTCAAAACAGCTGTTTCAAAGCAAAGGTCTCCAGGGTCACTATATTTCATCTAGAGAACCACTGTTAGGAGAAAGGCAGGGGTAGACTTGTTAAATCGCTGTTCTCCAGTTCATACACAATGTAAATGCTGTAATTCATTTTCTGTTAAACACATGGCTACCGTGACTGAGGTTGGTAGAAATATAATTATTCACATAATCTGGTATAATATTCTATAGAGTAAGTAAGAAACTCGAGAACATAAACGTGAAACCAAACACCTCTCTTAACTGAGTTAAATGACTTATAATGAAAGCAATCTACTATTCCTAGTGTTTGAAATTTCTCAACGAGTACATTTTAATTTTAACTGCACTATAAGCAATGAAATATTTTCTTTCATAAATCCTGCACTGGAACATAAATTACTTCTGGATAACCTCCAATGGTCATTTTACTTAGTGTCCCCATAATAACATCTTCTATGTATAACTGGATCTATAGTATCCAGGTTTCACCCATTTTCTTGTTCCTCACAAAAAGAGACTATGTATAAGAATGTTAAAAAATCATTCTGAGATAACATTTCACAAAGATCTCATTGGCAAGTGAACATTATGATGATAATATATAAGCATATTAAGTGCTTTGACTTTTGCTATCTCATTTAATCATTATTTGCAATTGGAATTATTACTCCTGCTTTAAGATAGAAAGGCTCAAAAAGATTAATTCAATTGAAACTCCACTGTTAGAAGATGGCAGAGCAAGACTCAAATCTTGGTCAACCCTACTACAAAAGTCAGTACTTTTTCCTTCTATTTCACATTTTCTATAGAAAAACACATTTCCCATACTTTTCAAAACAATTGATACTCTGGTCTCAGTGCAACTTCTAGAATACCAACTTGGACTGCAACTATCATAACTCATATTTTCTTCAGGTTATTTTTCAGTTAAATTGCTATCTACCAGATGCAATACAAGATTACAATGTCCGTATGTTACACATAAATGACATTATAAATAAACAGTACTAAGCATTAATACCTAAACCACCTATGTTTATGCCAAGAATTTTAGACCCTCAAGGTCTAAAATTGCAATTACCAGTAGAGAAGCTTTGAACTAACAAAGTAGTTTTCTAACACATACACATTCATAGGAAGGAGTTACTCAAGCTTTAAAAAAAGATCAGGCAAAAGTAAGTAGGGATGTTATCTACTAACAGTGTTACACATTGGCATTTAAAATTTTGCCCTTTTAAAAGGAAGTGATCTTTTTCTGAAGAAAAGCTTTCATCAGTAATAATTATCTTCCTTTAGAAGATAGTCTCTCATTTTCTCTTTTTTTTGCCAAACGTTTAATAATAGGTATTTTAATCAATTATAGTTTGATTAATGTCTTTATGTAAAATGAATCTTCCAATCTTTCTATTTTAAACACATACAAGTCTGGGGACTGAACCTATGGCCTTTGCACTAAGCTACAACAGCCCTTTAAAAAAGATTTTTTTTTGAGACAAGTTCTCACAATATCACCAAGTTACTCAGCCTGGGCTTGAATTTGCAATCCTCCTGCTTCTGTCTCCCCAGCTGCTGGGTTTACAGGCATGCACCACTCACTGCCAGCTTTATTTTTTCCTTTAATCAGTATAATATTGCTAATGAACTTGTTAAAAGTAAGCTGAGATTTAGACCTAGAGATGAATGTACTGGCATACAAAGAGCTTAACTAAAAAGTAGTTGTAACCTGTCACTCCAAACACAGCTTCACAAATGCATGCTTACAAATGAAGTTTCTAATAGTCCCTGGATCTTAAGAAAATGCCACAACTTAGCTCAGTGCCATAAGAGCCTGCTTGGCAAGCACGGGGTCATGAGCTCAATTCCCGGTACCAAAAAAAAAAAAAAAAACCAAGAAGATGCCACAAGATAACATTCTTCTTTAGTATAGCAGAAACATGACAGCTTTGAAAATAAATTGGAAAAAACAAAAAAAGACAGTCATAATAGCTTACATATTAAGAGACTAAATACACTACCTTAAAATGAATCATAAATAATCAGAAGGTTTTTTTCATTCCTGAGACATTTTCTATTCTTACACAATCTTCCTCGGAACTGAGATTCTCAAAATTTAAAGATTAAACCCACAAGTTAAGCTTGAAAGTAGGATTCTTCGACAAAACTGTTGAACTGCTGCCACCTACTGGCCCTAACAAAGTCAGATGAGCAAAGTGTGAACTACTGGGCCCTACAAGCGCCTTCCACTTTAAACAGTGCTTGGTCATTTGTACACCAGGACAAGATAGTGGTACTGTGCATCTAAGCCTTTTATTCAAAACAAAAAAACAGACAAGAAAATTGATATCAGAATCTCACTTTCTAAAAGTTATAAAAAGCAGACTAATCAGTGCTCACCATTTTCCTGCTCTGAACACAGAACTCAAAGAGCAGGTTGATTTCCATTGCTACTAACAGTAAAAGAAGAAATAAGTAAGGCATTGCTCTGTACCCTATGTGTAGAGTTTCTTATTACTTGGTTGTTACTGGAGCACAAGCATCACCTAGATTCCCAGGCTACAGCTGATCCTGACTTGCTGAATGGGAATCTCTGGGAATGGTATCCTGAAATTAGCTTTCATTTTGATCAATTATTCTAAGTGATTCTAAGACACAACAGAGTTTGAAAATCAAAGAAAGAAGCTGAATTAATGATGTGGAAAACAACGAAGAGGACCTCAAACATGGCTCCTTAACAGTATAATCCTTCTAAAACTTGAGTAAAGAATCCAGAGGAAAGCTAAAAAAGAAGAGAGATAATCTTACAAGCATAATGTATACACTTTTATAGCAACAAATTTGAAATAGCAAAATGGATGATTTCACTCAAAAATATACAAACTACCCAAGAAACAGAATTAAAAGAAACTTATAGCAACAGAATAAGCTAAGAAGTAATTAAAGATTTACTAGTAAAAAGAATAACAATACAATACATTCAAAGAGGATATTTAACATAGGAAGAACAGAATATTCTAATCTTCAACTGTTCCAGTCTTCAAAAAAATAAAGTCCCTCAATTCATTTAAGAAAGATAGAAAACCCTTAGTCAAAATCTGGTATCACAAAAACCATGGACTTGTGAAGATAAACAATGTTTTAAATAAAATGTTAGAAACAGAATCCAATAATGTATCAAAAGAATATACTCTTACCAAAAGGGTAACTTTGGGAATTTAGGCCAGGTGTGGTGGCACACACCTATAATCCCAGCACTTGAGAGACTGAGGCAGGAGAATCCCTGAGAGTTTGAGGCCAGTGTGGACTACAAAGTGAGTTCAAGGCCAGCCTGACTAAACTCCATGGTGAAACCCTGACTCAAAAAAAGAAAAGAAAAAAAAAAATTAGGAATTTAGTATTTAGGGAATTAAGGACTGTTATTATTTGGGACTTGAATGTCTCCCAAAGTCACATGGTTAAAGGCCTGCTTCCCAGCTCGGAGCCAGTAAGTGGTAGAACCTTTACTGGGCCGGGTGGAGTGGAGAGGGTGTTTTTAGTTCACTGCAGGTATGACAGTGAAGGGACTGTGCAACTTGTCTTCTCTCTTTTACCACCATGATGAGCGCTGCCTCACCCAAGGCACAAAATCAGTAAGGCCAACCCACCCTGGGCTGGAGGATCACATGATCACTACCAGTAAATGGGAACTTAAGGGCACCTGATAAAATTTAACCACAAACAAAAACAGGAACAGAAACAACAAAAATGACATGAAGACATTATTTCTACTTTTATAAACAATGAAGAGATAAGATTATCTTCTAATGATATAACTATATACTTAGAAAATTAGAAAAATGACTGAATTATCAAATAAGGTAGCTACTGATATGACAGTTTTTCTATTAGTAACACCTATGAAAGAAAAAAAAAGATTATATTTAATTCACAATAAAGGTAGAGATTATAAATTATTCAAAAATAAATAAAAAGAATATAAACATAGCATAAAGATATTACCTAAGGATACTGTTGTACCTCAAAAAGGCTGCACCCCAAAATAAAATGAAAATTGTAAAAAGGCAAAAAGAATTAAAAAGGCCAAGATGTCTTGGAGGGAAAAGAGCGCTTTAATATTTAGGCTGGTATCCAGCGACACAGGGTAAGGGTGAAATTTACACTGCTGTGCAACTAGGCTAAGATTTGGGATGGTTTATAAAGGGAAAAACCACAAAGGTGGGGAGAGCCACACCTGTGCATTCCTGAGGAAACAGGACATCCTGTCGTTTGCCTAGGGTCAAAGTACAGAGGTTTGTGGCTAGTCTATTCCAGGGATACATGGTGCATGCAGGCGGTAGGCATTAAGGGAGGAACACAATTACTGGAGTCAGGAGAAGTACAAAGTGTGATTTGGGACAATGGCTGCAGTTTAGGTCAAAGAGTGTGGCGCATACAGAACAGAATGGCGGAGCTTGAGTTAAGATTACAACAGATACAAAAATAGATTTAAATAAATAAAAAGGCATGCTATGCTCTGGAGAGGAGAAAAAAAGCATAAAAATGCTATCATCTCTAAATCAATATAAATTCCCCACCCTAGCCAAAAAAGAAAAGAAAAATCTGGAGGTTTATCAAAAGTTTAAAATAGAGTGAATGTAGACATCAGGTCTAGCTGAGCACAGGAATAAAGGAAACCACTGAATGAATATAAGAGAACCAGTGAATATCACCATATTATAGGATAAGACCACAAACTAAGACCACAAACTCTTCTGCTTGGATCACAGAAAGCCAGGATCAGGCCCTATAATGCCTCTCCACGCCTGCTGGTCTGAAAGACAAGACCTACAGAAACCAACAATTAGAGTTTACTTAGTGGGGGAACTCTGAGACTATGAGCTAGGTCTTTTCCTTAAAGAATGTGATCTATTTTTAGAGTGCCTATATCTTTTCAGTTAAATAATTCAATTGCTAAACAGAGAATACATATGAAGTGTGCTTTAGATCAGTGAAGAGAATAATAATTGAGAAATAACAAAGGTAGCTTGCAGAAACTTCCAGAAATCATTCTAAATTATGCTTAGAAGTTCTAATTTTATCAGGAAACTAAATTTAAACATTGATTTAACATGTATGAATATGTATCAAAAGAGGATGCCATTTTAATGTTAAGGTCAAATTACAGAAGGAATCTATATTTTAAAATCTATATTATAAAGTAGGAAAGATTTTATCCTGTGTTGCTGCAGCATTTCCAAGTGTCCAGAATATGTTGTATAGTGGGCACTCAATAAATATTCTGAATGTTAAAAGAATAACATAATTAGAAAGTATAAATGAGTTGGACTCCGTAGGTCTATATTCTTACTGAATTTCCACAAGCGAAATTACAGTTTGTAAATTTGTCTTCCTAAACAAATAAAAAACCTAGAAAATATAAAAAGTTTTACATTTAAATGACAATATAATACAAACTATTCATACTCAAAATGTAGACATAAATAATCTTCAATAGCAAAAGGGGCAACAGGAATTCTGACTTATTGGGCACCTACATATATGTACACACTACCCAGGTATATAATGCCTACAGAAAATGTAGATGTATATACTATCTTTAATGAGTCCACACACATGGGGAAAAAAAACTAAATAAGGAAGTAAAACCAGTAACTCTTAAGTTGTCCATAGAAAAGACAAAATAGTTCAGGAAAAGGATTGGAGGAAAAATATACTGACCAATCTATATCACTAATCTATGTTTCAAGTAAATTTAAATTATTAAAATTTCATCCCATACTTCCAACCAATCTTTTGAAATTTAAATTGGAGTTGGTATCCCAAATCCTGATTACTAATGAATTAACTGATAACACTAAGCTTTTGAACCTAAAAGTGACCTTACCTTTACACCCTACCAGTTAAGAACAGTACTAAATAAACAAAATAATAATAATAACCTTGGTCTTTTACATTACCCTTGTTCTGTACAGAATAACATAACTAATCCTTCCAAACAAGATCTTTGTCATCTCACCAATCTCATTTCCATCAATAGCTTGCAGAACTCTTAGGTCTTTTCATATATGTGCATGCTTTGGCAATACCAAGCTAGAGAACCTATAGAAAACAACCTGTCTAAGTTTGCCAAATGTGCCTTTTAAAGTGTGTGGATTCCTTATTGTTCCAATGTACATAACAAATCCTAACTCATCCTCCAAAGTTCTTTTAAGGTGACATCTCCATAAAGATGACATCTCATGAAACTTTCCTGAATAATGTATCCCTTAACATTTGTCATTTGTCGGGCCAGGGATTTAGCTCAGTGGCTTAAGCGCCTGCCTGGCAAGTGCGAGGTCATGAGTTCGATCCCCAGTACCAAAAAACAAAAACAAAAAACCACATTTGTCATTTGTCATACTAATACTGTATCTTATTGCTACTTCTACTATTGCTTTTTATCAAAGTATTTGTGTACATGGTTACTGAGCAAACAACTCAATAATCATTTGAAAAGTTTTTGTTATCATAATGGAAAATTATCTCAACAAACAAAATGAGTGCTTCAAGTGGATTTTTTTCTAGTAAATACTAAGAAATGGAAAAAAACTAGTACAAATGAACAAATAAAAATGGTCTCAGATAATTCTTCTTTCCTACTAAAGCCTTCCCACAAATAAATGACCACTGGGTTTTACTGAAAAATGTTCCTCTTTCAACAGCAAACTATTTCAATTCTACTAAAAACAACAACAACAACAAAAAGCTTTTTTAAGAGAAAAAAGAAGAAAGAAGATTTCAATGACAAATAATGGTGGGAACATCTAAAGATTATATAAATCCTACAAGTAGGTCAAATTAATTTTAAGTGTATGATGTAAGTAAGTTTGAAACATTATTCAGAGGATAAAGTGCAAAAGAGGCACTTGGATTTAAGTTGTCTGAATCATCATTTTATGAAATGAACAGGGTCATGAGAAAGACAATGAAAATACAATGCCCATATTAACAACTCATAGTTTTTCTTTAATTTTATTTAAGATGTACTAATTTTAAAAATTTTTCTCCATTATATTTAAGCATAAAAACTTTAAGGAACTGTTTGGCAACAGTTTTACAATTTACACCTTTAGAGTCAAATGATCATTTCACAAATATACTCTAATTTGAAGATTAGCCTTGGCTTTTAACCAATTTGCTTGTCTGCCAGCAAATTCAAAGCCTACAATCAGAATACTACATTCTATAGAAATAGTGAAATTATTACAACTGAAAATTAAAAAAAAAAAAGCCACATTCTCTGGAATGCTTTAAGATTTATGTAATAACATAATGAAGTACTAGAATGAGTCTTAAAGATTATCTTATCCAACTGTCAGACTTGCTTTTGCCAGAGAATTCATTCTGTAAAAAATTCCACACAGAAATGACTAACACACAAGCAATTAAGGGGAGCTCTAAAGGGGTGGTTGGTTTTGCTTGCTTATGCAACTACAAGGAATCTTCCTGGGCTCAGAGTTTCATAGACAACACTGATCAAGTTTATTTTCTCATGAAGACATGGGGACCCAAAAAGAGGAAGTGATTTGGCAAATGTCACAGAATATCCATGGCAAAGTCAGCTCTAAAACAATACACACACATATTAGTATGGTAGAGCTGCCATAAAAAAATACTATAGATTGGGCAGCTTAACGGAAACTTCTCATAGTTCTTTAAGTTATAACTACTACATCAAGGTTCCATCAGGCTGGTTGGTGGGGAGGCTCCCCACTTGGCTTGTGAACGCCACCCCTTCACTGACTTCTCATGCGGCTTTTACTCAGTATGCATATGTGAAAGGAGCTCTCTCTTCTTAGAAGGCTATGACCTTATTAATTAGTTCCTTGCTTTTATGATCTCATTTAATTAATCTTACCTTCTAAAAGCTCTATCTCCAACTAAGTCACACTGAGGATTAAGTCTTTAACATATGGATTTAGAGCACACAATTCTGTCAACACCAAAAATGTATATCAGAGCAATATATCATTAATGTGTTCCCACTATAACAAATACTATAGATATTCTCTTGTCTCTGTATGAAACTAGAAGCCCACATAGACAAGAAATCAGTATTTTCTTTGCAATTTTTAAAATTTTTGCTCTTTTAATGTGCAAATTTTTAAATATATAATAGAGAAGGTAGAAAAATCCGGTATAATAAATACTCATATACTCTTTGTGCAGGTCCAATAATTACTATCAGGTTACAGTCAATCTTGTTTCCCACATACGCACACATATTCACAGTTGTATGAAGAAAATCTCAGTCCTTCTATCTGAAGTATTTTGGTATCTATCTCTAACAGTACATTACACCACAGAAACTGGTAAATTCCACAAGCAGCCCTCCACCTTCCACCCAAAGATGTGGTTGTTGGTTGTTCTTGTTCCACATTTATTCTTGTTCTACATTTACCAACATGCCACCATGTTCATTTGTATACCATATTTATAACCAACTATATGCGAACCCAGTCTAATTTTAGGATTAGGGAAAAGATATAGAAGTTAACACTAAGAATAAAACTTCAATCTAGATTTTAGTTTGTCAGAACCAAATAACATGTATAAAATACCATGCAATAACCCTTGCTAAACTGTCTGTCTCTATTAATCAGTAATGAAAAGAATGGTGGCACACTGGAACACACCAGTTCAAATCTGGACTCTGCCATCTGTTGACTTAAAAGTTACCTCTGAACCAGCCTCACTTTCCTCAACTACAAGGTGGCTTATGCTATTACCATGTCTTCATATGTGCACAATGGCTCCCATCTTTCCAAGTATTTTCTTACAACTTGCTTTTTAATTTTATAGATATTTTAACGTCATCCTTAATTTGTATGAGGAAACTGAAGTAATAGATGCATGGAGTCTACTATACCCTTTCTGATAGATCACATTCATTACTATGTAATGTTACCTATACGTTCATTATTATCTTTGCTCCTGAAACACATAAGTACACAGAATATACATCACAGTGTCTTGCAAAGACTTGGTTCTTAATAAATATGTTAAACTAATTCATAATTTGGCAAGTAAGACTTAAATGTTTAGCGCCTCTCTACTACCTTACTCTCCAGAATTGTATCATGTGTGCCACAAGAAACCTATGAAACACAGCCACACATAACCATTTCTAAATGTCTACTGCTGTTTTCTCACTAAATCAAAAGTGAGTAGTTATAAGAAGACACTGGCTCATAATCCCTAAAATATTTGGTCCTGCATAGAAAACTTTGGCAACCTCATCATTGAATTCATATCCCACATAGTTCTGTCAATAGTATGAATATTCCTGGGACAGCAAAAGAAGGAAGGAATGAAGAAATGGTTACCTGGGATTTAAGTGAGGATGCTCTAGGTAGAGGTAATCATATGAGACAAGCCCAGTCGCAATAGTATCACAGGGCTTGTCTCAGGAGCTGCAAGAATAGCTAGACTATGGTATCCAAAATGGTGGAAGACAAAGTTGGAGAGAAACATTATGAATTGTATGTGGCAGGTTGAAAAGTTTGTATTTTATGAATATTGATTCATCATTTTGTGTTTTTACCTTAAAAAATAAAATAAAACCCTACCACCTCTGGAAGGCCAAACAAAAAGGTAATAAAGAAATTCCAGGAAAATGAGAATGAACACTGAAGATAAGACAGATCAGAAAAACCTCACTGAATGCTTTTCATAATGCTGTTTTTCACATCTATGAATGCCTGCTTCCTCTAAAATTATGTATTTAAAAATATGGATATTGTCATGAAGATATAAAAGACAAAGATTGTCACACTTATAAAGAAACAAGATCCAATCACAGAGCACTGATAAAAGAAAAAGGAAGATACCAATACCAATGTTTAAAAAAGCCAGCAACAACTACACAGCAATGACTATATAAACATTGTACAAAAGAAGAATTTTAAGATAAAAATTATTAGGAATCTACAGACATAGGATATTTCATAATGCTAAAAGGATTCAATTCATGATGGGTGAAACAATCTTAAATGTTTACACCCAACTAATATAGTTTAGAAAGATGTAATGCAAAAATTAACTAAAAGTAAATAGACAAATCCATTCTTAAAGTTCAGGATAATACCTAACACAGGAAAAGCAAATCTAAACAGTTATAATATACAAATTCCACCAGAGTGGTTGCCCAATAGTGGGAATACTTAGGTATAAATAAAAGTAACTACCATGATGGTGCCCGACTGTAATGCCAGCACTCAGAAGGCTGAGGCAGGAGGATTACCACAAGTTTAAGACCAGCCATTGTCGCAAAAAAAAAAGAAAAGAAAAGAAAAAAAGGGCTGAGGATTTAGCTCAGTGGCATAAGTGCCTGCCTGGCAAGTATGAGGTCATGAGTTCCATCCCTGGTACAAAAAAAAAAAAAAAAAAAGTAAGTACCAGGAACAAAAGGAACAATTATAATTGAATTAAACAGAAATGGAGCCTTACACAAATGATATGACTCATATATTAAGGGTATGCATAACTCAGTTCATTGAACATCAGATTCAAAAAAGAAAATTAAAGAACAAATACAATTGGACAAATTACAGTAAACATTTAAAATACTCTATGTCTTTCTTACCAGCATCACTGATAAATTCATAATTCTTCCAAGGTTATCAATGTAGTATACACTGTCTTGATACCATGAATCACAGTGTAGGTAATTATACATCCCAAAAGCATGCATGTGTTCCAGTGTGTATTGGTCATCTCGAAGTTTCACTTCTGCCACAGCTGAAATACAAAAATAAACACAATCATCAAGTTTTGCCTCAGATTATTTCTTTTTACAAGGCAAAGAAATTATATAATGCCAATCACAAAAGACCTTCAGGATATCATTATATGAGTCACTCATTTCTTTACCTTCCCCTTTTCTTTTCTTTTCTTTTTCTTTTTTTTTTTTTTGTGTGTGTGTGTGTCTTTTTGAGACAGGTTCTTGCTGTGCGGTTCAGGCTGGCCTTGTGCTCACTTTGTAGCCCAGGCTGGTCTCAAACTTGCAAAGATCATCCTGCTTCAGTCTCCCAAGTGCTGGGATTACAGGCATATGCCACCATGCCCAGTTCAACTCTCTTTTCTTTAGGAACCTCTTAAAGTATGAATAGAAAAGAAATTCAAAAATAAAAGGGTTTCCTATCTTCTGGTCAAATAATAAGCCCAACCTAGAAAGTATTTTCATACTTTAAAAGTGTTTTTCTATTACATAATTCATACTTATCACCCATTAATCAAATAAGCACATAAGTTTATATAATTCTAATGTACTAAATTTATTATAATTACACTGTGATGCTATAAAGAAAAATTATGGGTACCACAATAACACATAACATACAGAGTGAAATAACTAAGGGAGATTAATGAAAACTTTCCAAAGATGCAGTCAAGATACAAAAGGTAAGAATTTAAGCAAAAAAATATACCTACACATCCATATACACTTCTTTATTCATTCCAGGCAAAATGAAAACAGGCACAAGTAGGAAGGAAAATTTGTGTTCAGAGAACTATAGGAGGCCACACTGGCCACACACAACACAAGAAGTACTGCAGCCGACGGGAATCTAGGAAGACGCCCTGGGAGACTATCGCAGTCACCAGTGTAGCTATAGTTTAGAAACACTCCACAGCTAAGTCGTAATTTTATAAGCGACTTGATAGAGGCTGAGGAAACTACTGTTTAACTCAAAGAACTGTGTATGTTATGTTATAAGGAATGGTTTAAAAATGTGTTTTACTGACTAGGAGTGGTTTGCTAGCACCTCTGTATGGATGACACTCATAAGGCAGGAAATGTAACAGGCACAACGCACTGATTTTACACAGAAATATAACAAATATATTTTCTTCAAATTTGGCAAAGAGCCCTAGGAAATTACAAACAAGCCAGAGGCTTCTTAGCCATTTACCTTATTATAACGCCTTATTTGCAAACACATACAGAAGCAGAAAACCACTGTTAGGAGACCAGAGTTTTAGTTGTTTCATTTCAACAAGATAATTTACATGATATAATGTGAGGTTATGACATACAACATGGTTATTAATTTTTGTAAAACTCTTGTTAGTACAAAAAGTCTGCTCTCTGGCCCTAAATGGAAACTGAAAAGCTGCAAGTATGTTTACATTGTTAACCATCTTGAGCATAAAGTATACAGCCAGAGCACCTGAGAAGAGTGGAGTTCAGATAATGGAGCTCCTTTGTAAAACCCTCTCAAGAAAGGCAGTAGAGAGCAGGGAGGCTCTAATCTGGATCTTTGAAATGGTTGAAGAGGAACTCTTTTACAGAAAAGTGACTGTAGTGAATGTTTCATTAGAAACAAACTTGGCTTTAAAAAAAATCCTTATTTTTTAGTCCTTCATTTAAAAAACCTCTGGGTCTCATGAGAAGGAATTATCTCCTAATCTTGATCCAAAATTCTTATAAACCTGACATAATGCATAGGAAAATTATCAAAGCCTTATGGGGCCTCAGAAGCCTATAGCTTTTTGTTCAAAAGTTAGTTATTAGAAGTCTGTTCTGCAGCAGACTGTATTTGGCTTTGGGCATACACTGGCATGTACAGCTGACCTGATTCCTACCCTAATGGTGCTAACAGAGATAGTCACTACTACTTCTTGTTCTCTCAAAATATACTATTATAGTGAACCACATAAAATTGCCAATATTCAATCTAATATTTCTATAAGCACATTAGTGCTTTTTTTAAAAGGGTAGGTGAGAAAAGCAAAGAATATCAATTACAAAGGTCACTTCTTGGACCAGTCATCTTCTACAAAGTCTTTTCTTGTACTTATTTAGTTTACTATCTGTGTTTGAAAGTTTAAAAATGTAAAAGTACAGTACAAATTTGTGTAATAAGTTCTGAAGTAAAATTTATGGAACAGGGCAGACCCAACACCTAGAGCACTTCTATATAAACTGCTTTTTACAACACTCCTGAGATCCAAACAAGTCCATCTGGCTGTCTTCCCCATATTTTTCTTTTGTAGCAGTAGATACGAGTTTCACAGAAATCTCTACATAAATACAATGATCACATGGTTCCTTCCCTTCCCTTATTCCAACGACAGCCTAAATCTTCACCAACTTCCCTCTGCTTTGAAGGAAAAAATAGCCTAGAGAGACCACATAAATTATTCCAAATATTCAAAACAAGTAGGAGAAAAAAGATGTAAAAAAAGATTTAAATCAAGCCTCTACAAATTCAAAATATATCTAAAATAAAAATATACCAGATGGGATTAATAAAATTAACACTGCAAAAGAATAAGATTAATGAAATTAAAGATATGAACATGGAAACTATTCAAAATAAAAGAAAAAAAGAATGAGGGGAAAATAAAGAGCCCTCAACCTTTGGCAATCCATAAAAGGGTAAATGGAGTCTTCAAAGGAGAGAAGAGGAAAAAAGAACTGGAAGAAATAATGACCAAAATTTTTTCCAAATTTGGTGGCAGCTATAATAAATTCAGTTTATAAAACTCAAAAAATCCAAATTACAATAATCATAAAAAACCACTCAGGCATAACATCATCAAACTACTCAAAACCAATGTAAAAGAGAAAACTCTTAAAACAGCCATAGGAAAAGGCCTGCTATGTATAGACCAACAAAGATAGGGCAGTGTCAGACTTTCCAGCAAATATAATATAAGCAAGAAGACTGAAGGACAAGCAAGAATGAGAAAGCTGTCAACCTAGAAGTCTATGCATGAGAAAATATCTTTTCAAAATCAAAGAAAAACAAAAGTGTTTTCAGAAACATGTTTTCAAAAGCTGAAGTAATATATCACCAGATGATAAAAATATTAGGTCACTCATGGAAAAGGAAAATTACACTAGTTAAAATATGGCTCCACATAAAGGAATAGCAACCATGATTGAATACACAGATTTTTCCTATTTAAATCTCTTTAAAAGCCAATTATCTATTTAAATATAAAACAGTAACAAAATATTATGAAGTTTTCAATAACATGTAAAAGAAAATGCATGACAATAACAGCCTAAACAATCAGAGAAGAGAAATCAAAATACACTAGCATAAGGTTCTTATGCTTTGTATTAAATAGCCTACTATCATTTAAATTTCTCCTGTACTACAATAAGTTATATACTATTATATTAAAAGGATCACTATGATAATAAACAGCTACAGCTAAAAGCAAACAAAGGAAAGAAAACTTGATTCAAAAAAATTTCAATACCAAAAAAGGCAGAAAAGTGGGAAAATTACATTCTCCCAAAGAGTACATGCATTAAACAAAATACAAAACCTAAACAAATCTATGATCACATTAAATGTAAACAATCTAATAGAGATGCCAGATTGGATTATAAAGCAGTATTTCTACTTTTACTTAAGAAATCCATATTAAATAAAAACATACAAATAGGCTGAAAGTAAAAAGATGGAAAAAAATATACATACATTACGAGAAAGTTAATCAAAAAGGCTGATGTGACTAATGTTAGACAGAATTCTAAGCAAAAAACATTGCCGAAGATAAAGGTCATTTCCTAATGATGAACGGTCAATTTACCAAGAAGACAGAATAATCAATAATGTTTACACAGCTAGTAACAGAACTTCAAGACATGATGCAAAAACTGACAAAACTATAAGGAAAACCAGAGACATTCACAATTATAATTAGACATTTTAATTCTTCCTTGTGCAACAAAAGATGATCTCAAAATAGTAACTCTGTGCAAAAGAAGCCAGACCAAAACTAAGTGTCTAGCATACAATTCTGTGTATGTACGATTCTAGAAAATGCATACTAATTCAGAGTGGCATAAAGTAGATCAGTAGTTTCTTGGGGAAGAGGGAATATGGGAGGAACAGAACAATGGTTACAGAAGGGCATAAGAAAATTTGGAGGGGATGACAGTTAAGTTTAGTACTTTAATTATGGTGATGGTTTCAAGGGTGTATAGGGTAAACTTGCTAAACCATAGTATACTGTCAATTATATCTTAGTAAAGCTGCTCAAAGTGTCTGTGATACAAAATCACCAAATTACTCCAATTACCTTAGGCATGTTCCAACTCTGGAGGTGAGAAAAAAAAAAAAAAGCATTGCAAATGAAGTATCCATGATTCATCAATATAGAACTAATAGTTTTGGCAGAGAAAACAGACAATGAATGCTACAAAGTCTGATAAAGTCTGTGAAGCACTGGTTACTGCTAGAATATAAGGTAGATTCCAACTTGTCCAGCTTTCCAGTATAGACTTTTAACTGGGTAGTCAAGAAAGACTCCCTGAAGAAGTAACATGTTAAACCAAGATGCAAGAATAAAGCATGCATTAGCTAGGTGAAATTCAGGAGGGAAACATGAAAAGATATACTCAGTGAAGATTCTAGGGAAAGGATGTCTATGAGATAAATGCTCAGACATGGAACTGCCCCATCAAAGAGAAATTATAATTTTATGAAAAAGGTTTTTGGAACAGGAAAATGCAATTTCTGTTTATATACCAGATCCCTGTAGGACAATTTAATAATATGAAGACAAGAGGTTAAACCTCCATCCACGCTCTCTGACCAAGAGACCAAGTCTTCATGGTCACACCTTAAACATAGTATTTCATACACAATATTTTTGTGTATGAAATACTAGCCACCAAATATTTGCTGAACCAAAGTGAACTCCTTGGGTTAGAATAACAGAAATAAAATTGTTAGGAGCCCTTCAATAACACCTTACTATTTCTACTAATGATAATTTTTAAAAGAATTAAAAATCATCCTCAATTTTTTTTCAAATAATTCTTAATTAACCACCCCCAATATGAACCGCACTGCAAAAGCTTCCATCTTCCAAGCTCAACCTTTATAAAACCTGATGGTATTCAACTGTTCGTTGATCTTTATACTTAAAACTCACAAATAGCATATTGCTTCTAACTGTGCATTTTTAAAAACACTGAATCTAAGACCAACATAGGTGAAATACAGGCAGGGAGGTGTAACCTAGTAAGGTTTTAATAAAAGTTAAGGTTTTCAATTTAGAAAGATATTTATTGTGAGATTTCAACCCTTACTTAAAGTATCTATTTATGAACAGATGAATGAATATATGACAATATTTGAGAAACATTTCCACTTAGTAAATTAAAAACTTGGCAAAACAAGACAGTTGAAGTTGATCTTTATTGTAATACTCTATGAAAAATTGTGGGAATCACAATTCCCAATGGGTTGAAAAGGCCAATGGGTCTTAATCTAACACCTCTCACTTTTCAAGGGTTTTGCACCTGCAATATAAGGCTTGAATATTGTCCTGCATACTTTTCCTTTGCTCATGTTTTCAACTCATGTTATTGACTATCTAGAATTACATTTGCCAAGAGTTAGGGAAAAAGTCATGCATAAAAGAGAAACAAGCAGTTTTCATGTAGCTCATATTCTAGTGGAAGAAACATCCATCAAATAATTATAAAATAACTAGTCTCATGACTAACAGAAAAGGAGCTCTAAAGTGAAGTCAGGAAGGTTAGGAGACTATTGTGTCTCAGGCAAATAACTAGCATAAAGACATGTAGTCGAAATGTGGCATTTAATGCACGTGCTGAAAAAAATTGGATAGAACCAACAAATAAACACACTAAAGATGACTCAAACATGAACAACTACACAGACTTGCAATTTTTATGCCTCCCTGCTACGATGTTTAGTACATCCTTTCTAAACTGACTAGGTTTGATTATTTCATTTGTGTTGGCCAACAGTACAACAACAAACTTAAGGCAGGATGCAGAACAGAAAAGCAGTTAGGTCTTATTACCGCCTCTAAAAGCCTAAACTATCCTGCTATAGAATGAGACCACATAGTGGAGAGCAAAGCAGAGGCTGGATGAAATATCCAGGGAACTATCAAACTTATGAGGAAGTCAAGATAAGCAGAACTGCCTAGCATACCTGTAAGTCAACAAATGGGTGGATAAGCACAGTCAGGACTAGAAGAACCACCTAACTTACCCAAACATTTGTAAGTGCTTTTTCATTTGAGCCCTGAATTTTGAGTCTCATCTAATTTTCAATGAATTAGCTAACTCAACAGGGATGTATCATTTACTGACAAAACATGGCTGAAAAACAAAAAACCCAAGCAAGGTGCAAAAGAGGGGAAAGCAAGTTCATTTTCTCATATTCAACTCCCACTGATTCTTTAAAGTTCGGCTTAGATATCAACCTCTCCAGGAAGCCTTCCTTGGTCTACATGCTGGTTCAGAAAGACACTCAATATTACCACTGTATTTTGTACACATCACTATCACTGATTGCCCACACTATTTTATAATTATTCAGATACTTCTTCCTCACAAGACAACAGCTGTGTCTCGCACTAGTCTCGCACTAGTCTGTGTCCTTTGTCTTGATATCATGTTACACAAAACGGCCCTTTAGTATTTGTTTTTGAATGTAATCAAAGAATTAAACACTCGTTTGATACTTTAATGTCTAACTATAGGTCAACATTTCTCAAAATGTGACCCACTGACAACATGCATGAGAATCGATAGAGAATGTATGTTAAAAATTCAGATCTCTAAGCTCTCATCATCATTTGTAACGAAAGTGTAGAACCAAGTAGTAGTAGTGCGGTTACTAAATCACCATCTCTTCAAAAATTTCTAGGGACTTTCTGGACGACGGAGTCCTTAGCATAACCTGTGTAACTGAAAATGTTCTTTGTCCACAACGTAGCTACTTTTCCAAGAAATGGCTCTGCGTCAAAGGAAACAGGAGTTGGGGATTTTCCAAGGAGGTGTGGCTTCTCGGGGAACACTTTTGCGGACAAGGCTCAGAACGTCCCAGGCCTGCCCAGTAATAGGGTCCGGCCGGGAGTGCAGAGCCGTGCGGCGTCCTGGTAAACAGCTCCCGCAGGGCTCAGGGATGGCTGCCTACGGCGCACCTAGGCGGAAGGGCCACAGGAAGGCAGTGATAACTTTCTGGATCTCAACAGAAAGAAAAAACGGGAAGGTTCGGGACGATGGCAGCCAAAGGGGGAAAGGAACGGAGTGAGAGGCGGCGCCGCTGCTTCCCACCTGCATCAAGCTCCAGCTGGTAACAGGGCAGCGGCTCGAGAGAGAGCTTGTAACCCTCGAAGCGGGGGTCCAACAGAGGTCTCTTCACCCGCAGAGAGCAATTAGCTGCCATCTCCATCACCTTCCAAGATCCTAGCGTGAGAACTAACAAACCGCCTGTTAAAAGGTCCGCGCCTCACTCCTGCCTAAATCTGTGAAGCAGCGTGGTTCTCATCCCAGAAAGCACTGCGCTTCAAATGCCTTCTGGGAAATGTAGTGTCTGTGGGGAAGTGGCGCACGTTGCATGCTGGGTGACGTAGTTTTCCGCGGACTTCAAGTCCCTGTATTGGCAGAGTCTGGACTCTCTTACCCAGAGGGCTAAGCGGCCAGGAGGCGGCCCGCGCTAGTTAAATTCTCACATTATAGGCAGGGTGGCGAGGTCCCGCCCCGGAAATGCGTATTCTAGCTTTCTGTGTGCTTAGGTGCCCGAGCTACTGAGGGTCTAAGTCCGGGCAGCCGGAAGAGTGTGGTAGGTAACGGTCGCCAGCGCAAGGGTCATTTCGTCGCTGGGAAGGGACGGCCCTCGCCCGCGGTGATGGTGGTGAGCTATGCCCGTGGTCCTCAGGGCCGGGACCCGGGCCCGGCCCAGGCTCCTTTCGCTGTGCTGTCTTTCGTTAGCTTCCCCGACCCGCACTCGCGGGCCTGTAGGGCTCTCGGACTGGGCGTGCTGCTGGAGTTGGCCTGGAGCCAGTCTTCGCTTTGTTTTCTGGCTCCTCCCCTCGCGCCTCTCCAGCAGTCCCCGCCCTACTGTTTTCCCAAAAGTCCGAAATGGGAGGGAGCCCCTAGTGCCCATGTTTTACCAGTGAGAAAACTGAGGCCTTTCAAAAGTGACTTGTCCAAGGTCACTCTGCATTTTGGGGACCGAAGCGAGAACAAGTTCAGTATCGTACTGACCAGAGCTTGGAGTTATTCCATGAACCTTAGCCACCAGCTACAAAGGCAAACCTTTCTCCGTCCTTCTTGTTCCCTAGGGAGGAAAAAAAAAAAATTCCAACTCTGAAAACTTAGTGGCCCTCTCGGTTTTCATGTGGAGTAGACAGCAAAAGGATTCAAGTTAGTGACAGATTAGGTCAGGGAAGGTTAGTTTATTCCAAGCTTTATTTAAACTTTTAAATGGCTTAGATGCCATCAGAATTTAACCTTACTCTCTTTTGTACACCATTTTCGATTGGGTTGTCTAGTTTTACAGAAAGTTGGGAATTTCCTAAGAATTAGTTTGAGATTTGTTTTCCCGTTATCCCACCAGCAATAATCGTCCTTAATAATACACACAAACATTAACTTGCAGATAGTGTAGCAGTTGTAATTGTGAGTACATTCTAGTGATGAGTAAAAATACTTAAGAGTCTTGCCTGATAATTTCATTTTTCACTAATAGTGTTTACTCTTACTTTGAAGTGTAGGTTATATAACTTCCCCAAATTTTGAATGCAGTTTAAAGTGCAGAAATGATCAGCGTTCAGTTATGGACAGGATTACCTGCAATCAAAGTACCTGAATTCAAATTCTGCCTTCATTTTCAGTTTCTGTGCCTCAGTTTCCTCATATGTAAAATGCAAATTATGTTAGTAATATGTAGCAGTAAGTTTGGGGCATTAAATGTGATGTTTTTTAAAAAGCCTACAAAGAATTAGCTTAAATGTGTAATAGATGTTGCAATAACAGTTATCTAAAATTTCATTAGTAAAAGAATGAACTTGGGAGAAGGAACTTATATAGTGAGTACATAAATAAGACTTTTGGGGATGCAGTAAATAATAATAATGATGATATCATTACTTGAAATTTACTGGCCCTTCAATTGATAGAATGTTAAACCTGTTAGGGTGTTTGCTTAGAAGAGTTAAAAGAAAATGTTTCTTAAGTGTTTTATATCTGAAAGTACATTTTGATATCCAGGTTAGCAAGATGAACAAAGATGCGCAGATGAGAGCAGCAATTAACCAAAAGTTAATAGAAACTGGAGAAAGAGAACGGTAAGTTATAGGCTGTGTTTATAAATTACATTTTACCACATTTACATTAGTCTAAAAATCTAAATATCAAGAAACAAAACATGTCATGAGAAGAAAATTGAGAATATCAAAAGTTTCTATTCCTAATGTCTAAGAATTAGGTTTATTCAGCATTGTAAGAATTCAAAGGAAGAGGGTAATGTAGAAAGGTAAGCAGAAGTGATTATCTTTCAAAGAAGTATAATTTAATGGAGAAACATACATATGAACTACAGTTGAAAGCATGAAGTTATCAGTGAGACAGTGTGATATAGAATGATGTTTAGTGTTTACCATGTTCAGGTGCCAAAGTCTTTCAACCATGGAGCAGCATATGCTGTTCCTCTTCTCTGAAATAAATACTTTTCTGCCTTCCCTTTGTTTGTAGCAAATTTTTGTTGTTGCTATTGTTGCTTGTTTGTTTTTTGTTTTCTGAGACAGGGTCTCATGATGTAGTTCAGGTGGGCCTTGAACTCACAGCAATCCTCCTGCCTTAGCCAGCCATGTGCTGCAATTACAGGAGTACGTCACCACATCCAGCTCATGTGTAGCAAATTCTAGCTCATCTATCAAGTAATAAATACTTCTTCTTCAAGGAATCCATTGACTAAATCCCAAACATTTTGTTCTGTGATAGTATTTAATCAATTTAATCACCTTGTAGTCTAGCTATCTACTTTACTAGTTTGTCTCCTCCATTGTGATCTAAATTCCATGAGAGGAGAAGCAGCAATGTATATCCAGCATCTGCTATTGTACCTACCACCTAATTGGCCAAGTAAATATATGAAGTATGAGTGGATTTAGAAGTACAAAGAAAGGGTTGAAGAATCAAGAAAGGCTCCCAGGAGCAGAATGATAAAGTTTACAAGAGAAATATATCTGTAAGGAATCTTTTCAATTCTTCCTGGGTTTAAGGTGCTCAAATGAGATCTCATGGAATAATTAAGGGTGAGGTTCAAAGATTAGTAGTTCTTCAGTCAAATAATGAGAGGATGTTCCATACAGAAGGAACAGAATATGCAGAGTCATTGTTTAGTATAACATTCTACTGGAGAACTAGAAAATAATTGCAGACCTGCAAAATACTTGCAGAAAGCTAGAGGGTATAATGTGAGAGCATGTGGATGGAACAGTGAATGAGAGGAGTGGGTTTTGTGTAAGTCAGAATGAATTCAGTTGAAAATAATAGAAACTGAACTCAGCAACAGACTTAACCAATGGAAATATATATTCTTCTAATTAAAAAATGTAGGATTTCAAATTGTTTCATCCATCATTGAGTCCACACACAAAAGTATTGCCAAGAATTTTTTTCTTTTCCTCAGACCTGCTTTTTTCTGTATTGGCTTTATTCTTAATGGGCCCAACTTACCTTCCTTATGAAAGGACTTACCTTGATTACCATCTCATTTAAAAGGAAATTTACGATCAACCTGGTATAGGCCATATTTCTATCATATTTCTACCCAGATTCATATTGTGGGAATGGGAATATTTTTTCTATCAAAGATACATGGATGCCATGGTTTGCAAGTGATATTGACTTTACTGTTGCATGATGGAAATTATTAAAAGATTTTAAGAAAGGGAATGACTAGATCACATTTATACTTCAGAGATTTTATTCTGGCTGTGTGGGGGAAAGACTTGCAGGGGTCAAGATAGCAGAAAAAATGAATTTGAGGATTACATTGGGCTAAAAATGGAAAGAAGAAGTTACTGTTTTAAAAAAGAGAGAAGCAATTCTCACTATGAGGAAGGGGCCATCTAGAATAGTGCCATGGGTAACTTGAAAGGATAGACTGTTAGTACTGAGTATATGGAGTTACATATTTTTTCATTTGTTTTCTTCTTTTATGAAACTTGAAGTCACTGAGGTTTTATCATGTGTCACACTGTTAACTGCCACAGCTATAGTAATAAAATTAATTCTACTCTTCTGGAACCTACAGTCTAGGAAAATAATAAATGTATACTGTTTATGAGGCAATAGTTGCTATAAGAAGAATAAAGCAGAATAAGGGAGGGAGTGATATTTTCTATAGAAAAACAGAGCAGTTTCCCTGAGAAGAGATGAGAAGGATATGAGGACCCAATGTTCTAGATTGAGCTTGCTGGGGATTCTTGAGAAATACATGGAAGCTAAGGAGACTGAGTAAGTTGATGTGGGAGAAGGGAAGTAAAGTCAGAAGTACAACTGAGGATAGGGTAAATCCTAGAGGATCACTTGGACTCTTAACAGACTTTTTCCAGACCTGGGGATTAAACTCAGGGTCTCCACACTCCGACCCACATCTCTAGCCATTATGTTTTTTGAGACTGGATTTCAGGATTCCAAAGTGGGGCTCATACTTACAGTCCTCCTGTCTCAACCTCCCTCAATGCTGGGGTTTTGGGTGAATAACACTGCTCCTGGCTGAGTTTTGGAATTTTATTCTGAGCAAATTAAAGAGGCCGGGAGGGTTTTGAGCAGTGGGAAAAGAATGAAGTATATAAGGTAAGAAGCAAGGCAGTAACTTATGAAGTTGGATAACTGTCCAGACAAGAAAATAAGGTGTTAATGGCAGAGATGGTGAGAAACATTTTTGAATTCTAAGTGTGTATTTTAAAACTGAAATCTGGGATTTACTTATGGATTGGATGTGTGAACAAGGAAGCTTAATGAAAGCTGCTGCCAACATCTCTAGTCCAATGACTCAGAAGAATGCAGTTGTCATTTTAAGAAGAACAGGTTAAGTGGAAGAGAATATGAAGTTGGATTTTGGCCCTATTGAGATTGAGAAGCCTGAGATACCAAGGTAGAAATGTCATATAGCTGATCTGGAAGAATATCAGAAGAGAGGCAGTTTGCATGGAAAGAATCTGGTTTGGGTTGTGATCTGTCTAAACTAAGAAATTAGGTGGAGGATTGAGGATTTGTAAGAGTGAATATGGTAAAGGAATATAAAAATGTTTTATTGTATCCATGATGCCATTTGTTGCAGTAGACACCATTTTTTACCATTAAGTAAAAAAGATAGTGCTAATTAAACTATGCTAGGTATAGCCAATTGCTGACTTACTAAAATGTGGAGAGGGAGTGGTAGTCTGAGGTTAGATGAGAGGTATAATGAGGAAGTAAGAGAACTAAAAAAAAAGGTACAGAATTTCTGGTCAAAGAATGGATTTTGAAACTTGAAGATTTCAGAGGTACAAGCTCAAATAATACCCGCTAGAAGTTGTACAAAACTCATGATATTCCTGATGGTGAAGGAAAGTGGAAAGTCCAGAGAGTAGACTACTACAGCCCACAGTCTTGTTATTTCACTTTAAAGTTATAATAAAAAATACTTTTTAGAAAGGAAATTTTGCTACTTATATACATTATATATTCACGTATAGCCCAAGACAATTCATCTTCACTCAGTGTTGCCCAAAGAAGCTAAAAGATTGGATACCCATGGAGTAGACCTCAAGAAGTGTTTTAGCCCTCCTGTTCATTTAATTTTATTCCTTAAATGATGCCCAGATGAAATGTAAAGCACAGAATTTAAATGATTTGCATAAGATTAAAGAATAACTTAGTGATACAACCAAGATTAGGCTACAGTTAAAGTATCAAAATAAGGCAGGGAATTTTTAAACAGTTCAAATATTGCTTCAGACATTCATATTTAAGATGTACTTCTCTGTTTAACTTGTAAACATTTTTTCTACAGCCTCAAAGAGTTGCTGCGAGCTAAATTAATTGAATGTGGCTGGAAGGATCAGCTGAAGGCACACTGTAAAGGTAATCATTTTCACTTAGAACATAAGCTAGTTCCATTGCTCTAAATTGGGTTGGTCTGCGCTTCACTAGGATAAAAGTATAGTCATTTCTTTAAAGTATGAGTGCTAAAGCATAGTTTTAAAAAGATAGGTAACCGAATCTCATAGTAATAATTTCCTCTTCTCAGTGATATATGTAGACCTAATTTCTGCATTTTCAGGAATTTTGGAGGGTTTCTGAGTGAGGCGTAAGCACTCAGGATTTTCTCTGCCATTAAAATACGTAGTCATCTTATTTTTCAGTATGTTTGTCCTTAGCAAATTGAGCACTTGAGAGGTGGTGGACTTTTAAGAATTACAACTCTCTTACCTTAAATTGATCATTTTAAATCACTTCTTAGAGTACACTTAAACTTCTTAGAGTACACTTAAAAAGATGAAAGGTTCTTAAATTGCTGATTTTGAGAATATCACTGGATAGTTTATACATGTTGTTAGGATGAACCTCCTTTCTGGCTCAGCTTTTTGTGTGTGAAATTCTGGATATTATGTCTACACATAAAAATACTAGAGACTTTAAGAAAGTTCTGTAGGATGTTAGTAAAGCCACAGATTTTGAGGCCATAAACTTTCACCAGTGAAAGACTACAACCGAATTTCAACTGAAGTTCAGGTCGGATGTAAGCATACCTGTAAAATGGAAAAAATGCCTAGCTCATTAGATTATTGTGAATGTGAGCCAAAACACCTAATAGGTATCCAGTAAAAGTTAATTATATACTTTCTTATTTTATTTGGCCCACCATAGAGAAGAGAACCCAGAAAAGTAGTTCTGCATTTTGGCTCTTGTTGTTCATATCATACATTTATAGAAAAGCTGATAGGATTACAGCAAAATAAGATCTGTCCAAGCTACGCGTAGTAGTGCACATCTGTAGTCCCAGCTTTTAGAAGGGTAAGGGAGGAGGATCGCAGTGAGTTTGAGGCCAGCCTGGACTACACAGAGAGTTCAGAGCCAGGCTGGACAACAAAGCGAGACGCTTTCTAAAAAAAAAAGTCCAGTTCCAAATTTCTGGTTTTCTACACTTATTAAATTTGAACATTATAAGTTCAAATTTATTGTAAATGTTACAGGTTATCTTTTTTCTGAAAATACTCACTATATTTTTACGATTATACATTTTTCATTTTTTACAAAGTGTCCTCTTTTTTTATTTAAGAGACCACTCTACACTCTAAAAACATGATTTTAACCCTTCCTCTATGAAAATCTTTCTTACAGATAATGATTTTAAATGATATGATTTGTTTTTTGCTTTTGCATAAGAGGTAATTAAAGAAAAAGGACTAGAACACGTTACTGTTGATGACTTGGTGGCTGAAATCACTCCAAAAGGCAGAGGTAAGGAATACAAAGTATGCCAAAGGAAACATGTACTGGAGACATGTCGTTAGCTGATTCAAATGTTCTTTTCTAAGCACCTTTTCCAGAATTGTGTAGGTACTGTCATGGCTTCATGGATAGTCATAATGACGTGTCTTCCTTTCTAGTAGTCTTGAATAAGAGATAGGATAATTGATGTAAAATGTTACAGTGCACTAAACCACTGTACCAATATAAGTTGATACAGTTGTTAACAGAGAAATAATTTTTAAAATACAGGATTTTACAGAGAAAAATATCACCTGAAGCTAGGATTTATAAACTTTATTAGATATGGCTTGACTCCACTCCAATATTTAATAATTCAAAGTTTTACTCCAGTCCCAGGTCATTGCTCTGCTATCTCTTTCCTCATTAAAAATAGATGAAGGTCTGTCTTCTTGAATGTCTAATTAAGAATTTGGTAGTTCCATAACTTCATGTTGAGGGTAATCCATATTTAAGACTCACAATGCAATCAGAATCTTAATTTGTCTCTTAAACCTCTTGTTTATAGAAGGCCAGGAAAAGATAGGGAATATTACATTACTGCTGATATGTAACAAATAGGAATTGTATCATCGTTAAGCTGGATGTAGTGACATCGTTTTCAGTTATTTTGTAAGGTTTGTGTTTTGTGTGTCTCTAAGTAGAAGCAGGTAAATTAGATGGCCTATGAGGTTTTTTTCTCACATAGAAATAGTAAAAGTAATATAAGTGTAAAAAGTAAATAAATGAGATTATTACTTTCAAAACCTAATTCCCTGAACTGCTGCCTCACTGCAGGGTGAGAATTAGCTACAGAATCCCATGGTCATTATTCTTCTTCCTCTTCTTTTTTTTTTTTTTTTTTTTTTTTTTTTTTTTTTTTTTTTTTTTTTTTTTTTTTTTTTTTTTTTTTTTTTGGTACAGGGAATCTAACTCAGGACCTTGCACTTGCCAGGCAGGTGCTTGTGCCGCTGAGCTACATCCCCAGCCCCTCCAGTCATTTCTTAAATCTTATTTTAAAAATCTAATTTTCTTCTTCAAGGATATCTCAGGAAATGGAAAAAGTATTCATTGTTTGACTTATGATTTTATATTTTAAGGTAATTTTTTGAATTTCTTTTTCTGTTTTCTTATGTAATTTATGCATCATCTCTTAATATTGTTTAGGAAAGGGTTGCACGAGTTACACATTACTCTTTGCTTCTCCAACACTTGTATCTTGGTTATCTCATTGTCTTCCTCACTAGAAAGTGCCTATAAAAACAAAAATAAATTATCTTGTGTTTTTAGTCTTGTCATTGTCAAGAGTAGGTTTTTTATTACTATACAGTGAAATTGACCTTTTTTAGTGTATAATTTTGTGAACTTTTTAACCATACATTTGTATAAGTTCATGTAATCACTGCTGTACTCAGGTTACAAAACAATTAATTTAAACCAAGAAATTCCCTCAAAATAATCCCTTTTCTTTTTTTACTGTTTGTTTGTTTATTTATGTGTTTATTTATTTTTGAGATACTGCAGATTGAATACAGGGCCTTTGCATTGGGATACATCTGCAGCCCTTTCTTATTTATTTTTGAGACAAGGACCTTCCTTGTTGCCTAAGTTTAGGACAAAGTTGAGATTCTCATGCCTCAGCTTTCCAGGATGCTAGGATTATAGGCAGGTGCTACTACTACTACTGGCTAAAATGTCCTGTATATACTGATCATATACTGAGATAGTTGATCTGTTCTCGATCACTTTGGTTTTAATTAAAAATGCTTTTCCAGTGGACTTTTAAGTATCTAGTGCTTGTAGGAAGACAGACGGTTTATAAAGGAGAATATCTGCTAATTGATCTGTGTACTTATTTATATAATTCTCTGTAGAAATAGTGAATTGTATTTGAAGTTTTCCATTTCCCCTGGACATAATCAGATCTATTAGATATTTTAGTTCCCTTATTGCCAGTTGTTAGTTTACATTTTTTATATGAGAATGCCTGTTTTTCTTTATACATATTATTGACCGTAAGATTTTAGATTTTTGATAGGTAAGACATGCTATCTAAATGTGGTTTAAATTTTTATTTTTCTTGAAATTGAACCTCTTTTATGTGTAAGAACTGTGGGTCTCCTTTTCTTTGTCTCGTTTGCTCATTTGTATTAACCTAGTGATCTTACCAGTTTGAAACAGCTACCTGTATAGTATAGAAATCAGTCCTTTTCTATAAAAATGTTTCCTCAGCTTTTGTTTTTTGACTTTGGTTATAATAATTACAGTCAGATGTAAAATGTTATATTTAAATCATGTTTAAATCATGCTTAATCAATCTGTAGTTTAAAATGGTTTTCTCCAAGAGTCTGTTTTCTTCTCATCAACATGAAGTGTATTTTTGTATAGTTTATTAAAATAGTGAGTTTCAAATAGACCTTTTTTTCAGATATCTTTACATGTGTGTATAATTTTTAACTGAACCATGAAGGTTATGAAATTTGTATATTGGTAATCCGGAATAAAATGTCAGATAAAATTTGTGTGTACTGGAATCTTATGGTGATCTGTTTATTTTTGTATTTCAGCCCTGGTACCTGACAGTGTAAAGAAGGAACTCCTACAAAGAATAAGAACATTCCTTGCTCAGCATGCCAGCCTTTAAGGTTGAATTAGATTGTGTTGTTCTATGGTTTTATTTCTGAAAGTAAAACTTGCCATAAATTAGAAATCAGTTTCCTGAAATATCATTTTTTGTATGATGGTATACAGTTTTCAGTAATGATGTATACATTGTATTGATTTTTTCCCCTAAATGTGTTATTTTAATAAATATCTCATGAATAAGTTTGAAGTTTGCTTGAATTTTGGAATAAAAGGGACTCTGTCTTTATTACTGATTCCCTAGATCTGAGAGAAACAGTTAGCAAGTAATATAGTATAAGTGTTAGTATGTGCAGTCTTGTGTTAAATGCTGAGAAGTAAGTAGCTTTTCTTCCTTGTTTGCATATGGTGTATTCCTCTTTTAAATCCCCCTAATTTTATAAGTTGTAATGTCCTATTCTTTGTTATGGACTTGGAGGGTTAGGACTGGGTCTTACTTATCTTTATGTGCCTTCCTTATGCTTCAACGAATTTACCATCTAGTGGAAGAGAGAAAGAACATGTGCAAGCTGGCTCCACATCAAGCTCCTTCCATATGCTCTGCGCATCTGAACTTTGAAAGCAGAATCTGTAAATTGCATCCCCTCATACTAAGGCCAAGAAAGAACTTAATGGGAAATATCTTCACCCATTAGCTTTATTCTGACATCAGGATTACCAAATCCAACGGACACTTGTCTGTTCTTACATGACCTCTGCTGGAAAGTGAGAATGTTGCCGATCCTGCCAGTTGGAACTCTCATCCCACTCCTCACACTGTTTCTTCCTACCACTGGAAGTTCCTTCTGTTTCATGTGGAGTACATTTTGCTGTGCGTGACTATTAAATAATAATGTTTCATAGGGCTCTATCCTGAGCCTTCTGCCTAACTGGATATATGTTGCCCGGGCAAATCCCAAGAATTGGGTCAGACCATGGCTTCAGACACCTCAGGGTGATAAATGCTAGACTGCATCTTCAGTCCAGACTTATTTCTAGCCTCCAGACCCAAATACTCATCTGCTGTGGATCAGCTTCTTTGGATATTCCACAAGCACTTCAAACTGACCAAACCTAAAATAATGATTATGGTTTTCCCCACTAACTACCCCTGTTGTATCCCTTATCTCTGAATGGTACCTCCCAGACATACAGATTGCTAAAGAGCTTATTAAAATGCTGATTCTGAAGGTAAGAAAAACCATACAAAAGTCTGTATTTCTGACAAGGTCTGAGTTTTGATTGTGCATTTTGCTGAGTGAGGACTACATTTAAATTGTCCTCTCCTTTTAACAGGTCTGTATGACTGCAGTAGACTCCTACTGTTTCTTGTTCCGATTCCCTGTCTGCCCCAACACCTGCCCTACTGCCTCAGTGGCCTTACTATTCACTTATTTCTCCACTTGAAATAGCTCAGTGTACAGATGGAATTCAAACTTCACACAACATCTAGGGCCTTCTAGATCTGACATCTACTTATTTTTGTAGAGTTCCCAAAAGCATGTTCTGTCTCATAATTCCTTTGAAAAACTGTTCTGTCATAATTCCTTTGAAAATCTGTTAGCCCTTTTCCTCCTACTTAACCTGATTTCTATTTGCCCTTCAAAATTCAGCTTGGATTGCTAAAACATTCTGCTCTTCTTCTAATTTAGGTAATCCACCGCTGTTCTTATACAGCAGCTGTGCATTTCAGCATAGTGCTTGAGCTTCTCACACACACTCATGGGAGGAAGAAACAGTGTGTTTGACTAGGTACACTGCTTGTATGTGGATAAGGGGTAGGGAACTGAGTGAACAAATGAACAGTAATGTGTATAGAAAGGTAGCAATAAATAGGCTATAACTGAGAAAAGTTTTCACATTAATTTTTGGTTCACAGTTTCCAGAAATAGTTTCTGATTAAAATTGAAATGTCTTTGAACTAGTTGAGCTCAGTTAAGTTTTGAGCTTGAGACAGGAACACTTACAATCAAAACCTACCCCAAAGAGTTGTTGCATTATCTCTTGAAAAGTCTTAAAGTAATCATGAATTTCTCCTCATTTTGTTAACCATCATCAAAAAGGGAATAGAAATAATTTTAACTTTGTAGTGCTATACATGGAATAAAACCGAAGTTTGTTCGTAAAGATACTACTTTACTAAACCAAAAGACAGTATGTGACAGTGAAAAGGCATTTTGAAATCTGGTAAAAAAAAAAAAAAAAAAAAAAAAAGCTGAATTAATAATAGCCTCTTAGCAATTCACCACAGAGCATAGATTTAAATTGGTAGCATTGAGAACACATTTCTAACCCCACTACCTTTATAAATGACATAATTTGCATCTAGAACCATTAATATCTTGCAAATAATCAACTTTGTGAAATCTTGACTCACACCATGAGTTTATGTAAGTTAGGGTTACATTCTTTAAAAATTGTGCACCATCTCATTCTCAGTGTTGGAAATTTAATAGGATTATTGTTACATGACCACATAGGGTGGATCTAATTGGGCTTAGTTAAGTTTCTTTTGTATAGCATTAAAGAAGACTCAGCTAAATTATTTATGTAATCACTTTGCTTTGGCGTTACAAGTGTATCATTTGGTTGAGCAGTGCCAAACTAGGGTCTGGGTGAGGTTAGGGAGTGGTAATTGGATCTAGGGCTTTTCATAATTTGATAAAAAGCTTTCCCAACATAAGAGAACTGTGACAGCTGCTCAGTGGCTGATGTTGGAAATGATCCAGTGCGTGTGTATATGGTGTGTGAGCACGCGTGCGTGTGTTTTACTTACAGAAGGCTCACCTCATGTTACTCAATGACTTCGTAAAAACCCTCGTATTTACCATTAGAAACTACACAAAAGCTTTGGAGGAATCTGCCAAGAAAACGTGTGTACAATCAGACCAATTAAATTCTAATCTCTTCTGTGAAACATATCAGGTAAGACTGACTTCTGCCTCAACTTTCTTATCTGGATAATGTGATGCTGCTGACCTGATGGAATTAAAATAATTTTTTAAAACTTGTAAAATACTAATAAAGGAACCAGAAAAAGCAATACATATTGCTACCCTAGCAAGAACTCTAGAAATACATATTTACTTGGGTTTTTTTTCTAGTTTTATAATATATGGATACATGAATTACCCTTGCATGAAAAATAACTTCTTTTAGTTTTTAGGAATTTGTACCAAATATTAATTATCATGAGAATACCTACAAAAATAAAGATGACCATCAAAACTTGATTGGAATAGAACAAGTATCAGAATACTTAGCAGAGTTTTGAAGTTTGAAAGTATTTTACTCTTATTTTTGTATGAACTCCTCTATGACATGGACTTTACCTCACCTATGTTTTACTCTTCAGTGCCTAATAGTAAGTTCTTGATAAGTTCTCTTAAATAAATAAATGACATTAGCGAAAGATGTGTCTCACATTCTAGACTTCAACTTATTTCATTATTCTTTATAGCAGCCACAAGGGGGCACTTGAAACCTGTATTTGATTCTCCCTGGGACTCAAAACTGTCAAGCCCAATTGCAATTCACACCACCCAGCTTTTTAAGATGAAAGTGTCACTGAATTAAAACTTAATGTAAGAACCTCAGAATGTGTTTCAGGTATTAAAGTAAGACGAAGTTATAGTGAATTGCTTGGCTGCAATCATTTTCTGAAGCCAACTCAGTCACTGAGTCAGGAAGTTGTTTCAAAGCTATCTTGATTTTCTCTTGTTGCTGAGACAAAATACCTGATGCCCACGGTGAAGCAAGGAAGGTTTATTTCTTACAGTTTGGAAGGTTTCAGTCCACACTCAGCTGGCTCCAAGGCAGGGTTGCATGATAGGGCAGCCTTTCATGGCCACTGCAAACAGCAAGCTCAAACAGAGCAGAAGAAAGAGCAAAGCACATCTCCTTTCCACCCTTTTGTGGTATGCCAGGGCTACCCCTGAGGGGGTGCAGCACTCACACACCAATGCCAGCGTCAGACAACAAACCAATCACAAACGCCAGACTCAGCCCCGTCCAAGATTGCAAGAGGCTTGTGGCAGGGGTGGGGGGCAGGGGTCCAAACACAAACCATAACTAAAGCATACAACACTGCAGCAATAGTTGTATTTCACTTTTTCGAGAGAGAAGAGATTGTTAACAAGTGAAAAAAATGTTTTTCGGTGTTTTAAAATGTAGTTATAAACATACTTTTCTGTTTCATCTATGTCACTTTGTAAAAAACAGAGCATTTTATAATGCCAAAACCCTGTTGGAATTCAGTGTATATAGACTTATGATGATCGTAGAAAAGAAAATCCAAGAATGAAAGCATGCAGTATCTACACTAAGGCACAAGGTTGCTCATAAAGTAGTTATGTGTACAATAGTACGTATCATATCCATAATGCTTCAGTTTTATATTCAGATCAGCAGAATTAAGTGATAATAAATGGTGGTCAGTTGCCATATACCTTTCCCAGTTTTTGTTGTTGTTGTTTGGTTTTTTGTTGAGTTATTTCTAGACATCTACTTATATCAAAGTTAGGCTTTGATGGGTAAGAGCCACAAGACAGAATAAGTGAAAAAAGAAATGCCCATTAAACTGTAGCCAGTCTGATATACTGGTGATTTAGATAACAACATACACAGTGTGATTTGAGACAGTGTGGTTGAGATAACACAGTGTTGGAGTGCTATGTTTCTCTTCTCAGTTCTACTGTTAACGTCTTAATGATTTCATTAGTCACTGAAAGTTTTCACCTGACAGTTGCCTATCAACACTATATAATCTGTATTCTAGGGACACTGTCAGAATAATAAAGCATAAGAATATTCCTGTGGAAGGTATGACATAAAGTCAAACTTATGCTCAAGGGCTTAGCATTAGTACTCACTACACAGTTTGTGTGTGGGGTCCATCTTCCATATCTTATCCCATACAAAAAATTGGGGCTTACAGGTGTATTTAATGAAAAAAGCCAGGACATATTCACTGATCTGTTGCACTTCCCTTGTTCCTGATCCAATTATCCCGCTTTAGAGACCATTACTGCACTACCCCTTTTACCACATCATCACTTTCCTCAAGTTCTTGCTCCCCTCTTACCCACTGAGATTTGATAGTGTAATTAGAATCCCTTCACAATTTTCCTTAAGAGTCAAATTTAAAGTAATATGTCTTTCTTGGTAAATAAATAAAATACAACTATCAATGGCATTGTTAGGACATTTGCAAATTATATGTATTTGTTTTGTTTTTGTTTTTGAGATAGGGTCTCACCATACAGATCAGGCTGGTCTTGAACTCACTTTGTAGCCAGGCTGGCCTCGAACTCAGTGATACTCCTGCCTCAGCCTCCCAAGTGCTGGGATTACAGGTGTGCACCACCACACCTGGCACTGAAAATTATAAACATGGGTTATAGTTAATTTCCTGAGTGTGTTCATGAAGGATGACTGTGTTCCATGCTTAAGTATAACGGAGGAAATACTTCATTATAACCACTGTCAAGTGGTTTTTTTAAAAAAGATATAAATACTAAATAAGGAAAGAGGAAGGGGTAGAAAGAAATGGGAATTAAATGGAAAAATCTACATTTACTGCAAATAACTAAAATTTGCCAAAATAAGTTTGATTTTTTTTTACTTTACACTGTATTTTCAATGACTAAAACATTACAAATAAAATCTGACATTTTGTATGTAGTATATACAAAACTATAAAATGTGATTATGCCAATGTTCCTTTTACATCTTTGCATAAATGTTTTACATTGCTTATATGATTCTATAACTGGCTTTTGCTTTTTGTTTTCTGAAGCATCTTTATTAATGCATGACCTGTAAAATTCTGTGCTTATTAATGTACATAACTCAGTGGGTTTGAGACTGAATATGCATCAACAAAATCATTCCCTCAGCAAAACCAGGGACACTTGTCACTTCCCAAAGTTTTCTCCTACCCTTTTATTATCATTGTTGTTATATGTACACATATCCATCATTGTATGTAAGTGCACTTGACATGAAATTTATTCTCATAAGGTTTTAGTTAGGCTATATCCAATATGCTGTATAAATTTCCAGAACTTTCTTAGCTTGAATAACGGGAACTTTGTATCCTTTGACCATCATCTTCCCATTTTTTCCTTACCCAGATCCTAGCCACCATGATTCCCTCTGCTTCTGCGAGTTTGACCATTCTCAGTTCTACATATAAACAAAATCATACAATATCTGTCTTTCTGGATTTGGCTTATTTACATAGGATAACTTTCTCTATGGTCATCGATGTTGTTACAAATGACAAGATTTATCTTCTTTTTAAAAGGTTGAATATCAATTGCATGCATGTGTGTATCACATTTTCTTTGTCCATTCATTCATCTTTGGATGCTTAGATTCATCCCATGTCTAGGATATTGTGAATAATGGTACAATCAGAATGGAAATGGAAATACATCAAGATCCTGATTTCAATTCCCTTAGATATGTGCACAGTAGTCAAATTGCTGTGTCTTGTATAGTTCTGTTTTAAATTTTTTTTTCAGAAATATCCATATTGTTTTTTGTAATAACCCTGCCAATTTACATTGCCAACAAAATGTGCAAAGGTTATCTTTTCTCTATACCCTGACATGTTATCTTTATTTTTGGTAATAGCCATTTTAACAATTGAGAGTTCATATGTTATTGTGATTTTGATTTGTACTTTCCAGAAGGTTAGTGATGTTGAGTACCTGGTCATTTACCTACTGGTTCTTCATGTGTCTTTGTTGGGAAAATGTTTACTCAGATTTTTTTTGCCAGTTTTTAAATTGGCTTGACTTTGGGATTTTTGTTTGTTTGCTATTGAGTTGTAGGATTTTCTCATATATTTTGAATGTCAGTCCCTTATCAAATGTACATGCCCATGACTGGCAAATATTTCCCCCTTTCCACAGGTTGCCTTTTCATTTTCTTAATTGCTTTCTTTTGCTGTGTGGAAGTTTTTTGGCTTGAGGTAGTACTATTTATTTATTTTTGTTTTTGTTATCAGTACTTTTGGGGTCTTAAACCTTCCCCCTAAAAAAAAAGTAACTACCATGACCAATGTTAAAGTATTTTCTAATGTTTTTTTTAAGAAGTTTTATAGTTTCAAGTCTTAACATTCAATCTTTAATTTGAATTAATTTTTGTTTATAACATATGATAAAATCCAACTCATTGTTTTGCATGTGTAAATTCAATATTCCAAGACACCATTCCTGAAGAGACTATCTTTTCTTCATTGTGTATTTTTGCTACTTTTTCAAAAATTAATTGACTATACATGTGTGGCCTGGGAGGCCATGCAGTGTGCCCCTGAGAAGGCAATGTGTGAAGCTGTAAGGGTAAAGCTAAACATGCAGTTTGGAAAAGCCAAGAATGTGGATTGTGAAAGGAAAACTACAAGCAGGGAGCAGAGTGGGCCCAAGAGAGAAGTCATGGGAGCTACAACCACTGAAAGTGCCACAGGAGTGGAGTCACTCAAGCCTTTTGGCACTTACAACTTACCACAGATTGCTTCAGATGTTCCACATGGAACTACAAGACTTAATGTTTGCCCTGCTGGATGCTAGACTTGCTTTGATCCCATTCTTTTGCATCCTCATTTGTACTCTTTGGAATGGTAATGTTTATCTTGTGCCATTGAATTTTGTGTTTTTCTTTTCATTTGTACAGAGACTTGCAACTAAGAGTTTGCCTTATGTCCTAGAGAAGACTTAGATTTTGGACTTTTCAGCAATGCTGAAACTGTTAAGATTTTGAAAACTCAAGATGGACTAAATGCCTTTTAAATAAAGGATGTGCATGAATCTTTTGGGGCCCAGAGTAGAATGTTATGGTTAGCGTCTGGATGTCTCCCAGTCATGGGGGCAGGCATCTGGAGTTTATGATTGATTCATGGTCCAGTGCTGGGATGATGGGAGTGAGTGCTACATCCAAGTGGGTGTGGATTACATACAATATAATGGACAAAAAGAATCTTCTCTGTGCACTCCTCCCTTTTTGTTCTTGCTTTTGCTGTCTTCTGCTGCTATTAGCTGTTGCCTCTCTGCCACACCAGCCTGCCTTGGAGCCAGCTGATTATGAACTGTAACCTCTACAAACTGTGAGCTAAATAAACCTTTCCTTCCTTAATTTTGGGCATCAGGTATTTTGTCCTAGCAATGAGAGAAAAGTAACCATGACAATTATGATCACATGGTGCGTCTATTTTCCTTCCAATGACTCAAGTTTATTTGGACCTTCTTCTGAAATCTGGGTGGAAGTCTGAATTGCTGGGCACTCTGAACCTGATTCTGAGGAACAAAACTGCCAATCTTTCCGAGTTAAAATAGTCTATTTCATAAAGGCAATAATCTCACTCATGAAGCTTTTGTTTTAATCACCTACCCAAAAGCTACATTTCCCCCCAACTATCACTTTGGATGTTAGGATTTCAACAAATGAATTTTAGGGAAACAGAAACATTCCAATGATAGCATGAAATTAAAGCTTCTTCAGTTCATTTTACAAAATCATGACAATCTTATCTTAAAAAACTTCAAACTCCAAATAGGCCCTATGGTTTGGATATTATTAAATGTCTCACAAAACTTGAAAACTTGATCCCAAGCTGATGCCCTTATTGGAGGAAACAGATCACATGGGGTATACTCGAAAAGTATACTTCCCTGGTCCCTTCGTGTGTCTTTGCTCCTTGGTCACTATGATGTGAGCTCTACCATGACATTCTGCTTCACCACAGGCTTATATGCAACAGAACCAAGTGACCATGGACTGGAACCTCTGAAATAAAAATAAACAGCTTCTTTTGTTTTTCTCAAGTATCCTGTCATGAGGGCAGAAAGCTGACATAATAGGCTAGGATGTTACCTTTAACTTAGTATATGGAAGAATAAAGAGGATTCTGGATCTATGGTTCAATTTTAATATTATCAGGGTAGATATAATTTCTGAAAGGGCCCTAAATAGTTTCCAGTGCTTACAAATTTCCTTTTTAAAGAAATTGATAACTGACGGTGAAGCATTTCTACATTTGGGAAGAAGTCAATCTATTTTGCTCTCCCAAATCAGCTTCCTAACATAGAAAACATAGTTTTTTACATGTAGAATCTACACTGAGCTTGAATGTTTTAAACTTTCCATATAGCTAAAAATATTTTTTCTTCAATTAAAACAAGATTTAAATCTTGTGCCCCCAAGAACTAACATTCACATTTTATGATCAACTGATTTCTGACAGAGATATAAGAACAATGAGAAAGGCTAGTCTCTTCAATAAATGTGCTAGGAAAATGGTTATCTACACTGCAGAATGTAATTATGATTTCACATCATACTATACATAAAAACCACTCACAGTGGAGTAAAGACTTAAACATAAAACCTGAAACTGTAAAACTCCTAGAAGAAAACATAGGAGTAAAAGCATAGGCAATAGAAATAAAAATAAACAAAATAGAATTATATCAAATTAAAAACATCTGCTCATCCAGGGAAAACAATCAGCAAAGCAAGAGTTTGAAAAAATATTTGCAAACTCAACATCTGAAAAGGGATTAATATCTATAAAACATAAAAAACTTAACTCAAAAGCAAGAAAACAAATATCTCAGTATAAAAATGGTAAGGATTTGAATAGACATTTCTCCAAATAAGATATATAAACAGTCAACAGGTATATGAAAAATGTTCTATATTCTCAATCATCAGAGAAGAGCAAATTAAAACCACAATAATGTATCACCTGACGCCTATTAGAATGCTTATTATGAAATAAAAAATATTCCAAGTGCTGGCAAGTGAAGAAAATTTAATGTAATACACTATTGATGGGATCCTAAATTGGTATAGCTATTATGGAAAAAAAAAGCATGAAGCTCTTAAAAAGTTAAAAATAGAGCTATGTATGCTTCAGCATTCCCACTACTGGATATATATCCAAGGAATTGAGATCAGAATCTCAAACATGTATCTGCCCTCCCATATTCACTGTAGTTTTATTCACAATAGCCAAGATACAGATTTAGCACAGATGAATGGAGAGAAAATGTATATATACATGGTATAAAACTATACAGCCTTTAAAAGACTGGTAATCTCATCATTTACAATGACATAGCTACATATGCAAAGCATATTAAATAAACTAGGCACAAAAGATAAATACCACACAATCTCAGTAACATGTGGTGTTTTTCTTTGCCAGCATTAGTCATTTTTAAATTTTAATCTAATTAATTATTATAAACATAGATTAACAGGCAGACTAACAGACCTAAGAAAGTGTGAAACATGTATAACAATCATACTGAATTAAGATACACTTTTAGATGTGTTGGCCACTGTGGATAACAATAGTCTTTCTGTGTCTCTGTCTCTATCTCTGTCTCTATCTGTGTCTCTCTGTCTCTGTCTCTATCTCTGTCTCTCGCTCTCTCCTCCCTATTATCTGTCATATGTGGGGTAATTTATAACAAATGGTAGAATAATGGTTTCCAGGAATTGGGCTGGGTAGATGTTAGCTAATGGAGAAAAAATTTCAGGTAAGCAGGAGAAAATCTCAAGAGATCTATTATACATAGTGACTGTCTCAGTTATGTTCTCTCTCATTGTTGAGACAAACTACCTGATGCCCAAAATTAGGGAAGGAAAGGTTTATTTCTTACAGTTCTTGAAGGTTTCAGTCCATACTCAGCTGGCCACAAGGCAGGGTGATATGGTAGTGCTGCCATTCATGGCTGCCACAAACAGCAAGGCACAAACCAGCAAGAGACACACATGCCTTCTTCCCACCCCTAGACTGTATGCTATATCCAACCCTGGGCGAGTGTAGCACTCATACCACCAATCCGAACCTGGACCACAAACCAATCACAAATGCTAGATTTGGTCACATCCATGATTGCATGAGGCTGGGGGGGTGCTGGCATCCTGAACACAAACCATAACAGTGATTGTAGTTAATAAAAATATTTTGCATGCTTGAAAATTGCTAAACTAATTGTGTGTGTGTGTGTGTGTGTGTGTGACGACTGTGGAATAAACCCAGGGCCTTCAAATTGGACTACTTCCCTTGTCATTTTTTCAATTTTTGTTTTGATACAGGATTTTGTGAAATCACCTGGGCTGGGCTTAAATTTGGGACTCTCCTGCCTCAACCTCCCATAGTGCTGGGATTATAGGTATGTCCTACCACAACTTCCTGAGAATAGATTTAAGTATTTTCATTGCAAAAAAAAGAGAAAATAGACAAGAAAATTTTGCTTTCTTAAAAAACAAGTGAACTCCTATTTGGTGAATTGTACTTAATATCATGATTCTATATCTTATTTTTTAAAATATGATTCAAAAGCTATTTTAGATATTTTGATGATTTTTATCATTATTGACAAGGCTCCTTTTGGTATGGTAAGGACAGTGTTTAATTCTAGTAACTGGGGAAAATTCACAAAATGATGATGACGTGAGGTTCTTGCTTTGTGTTGAAGGCAGCAAACACCAGGCTTGTTACCAAGCACTATTAGAATCAGTTACGTAGTAATGTTTTTCCATTTAAAGTTTCCTTTGGAGAGAAGAAATAGAACAATAAGACAACTGTCCCCCATTGTAAAAAGGTAAATAGCGTTAGTAGTTTCCAGAAGAAACCAACAAAATCAGACTTTCTCCAAGTACATGCTGAAGGGAAATGGTGAGGCTATCAATTCCTCAGTGGCCTTTTTCAAAGCATCAAATATACAGTATTTCATTAACAAGCACAGGACAAGAGCACTTCTTCATGGTTTTTCCTTTTTTCATGTAGTGCATGTGGCTGCACTGAGGTCCCTCCGATTTTACAGGAACTTAAAGAAAAAAGTGTTGTAAATGTTCAGTTGAAGTTTGCAAGTACTGTAGCTTTTTCTTGCATGAAAAATCCTACTGTTGTCAAGATTTCAAGATTTTTGACAAGGACAGTGTGAGCCAGGCATGCTGTTACGCTAGCACTCTGGGAGACTGAGGAAGGAGAGTCGCAAGTCCCAGGTTTAGTGAGACCTGAAAAATAAAAAGGACTGAGGATGTTGCTCATGAAAAGACCCTGAGTTCAATGCACAGTACCTCAGAAAGCAAACAATAACATTAAAGAAATAAGAATACCATGGGACATCACATTAAGTAAGTGAAGCTATAATCCAGTCTTTGTCATCATCCTTTTCTTCAGCATTTCAACATTAATTGGATCCGTAAAAGACATAAAACAGGTAATGACAAAGTACTTGATTCAGGTTACACTGTGAAGCTCATATTAAAAGCCTTAAGTCTTTTGTGAAGCCTATAATTCTCACAGAAACAAATATGGAATTTAACTGTCGATTAGGTAAATGGTAAATATTCAAGTAATTTATAAGACAAAAAATTAAGGCAGAGTTCTTTCAATTTATCTGAAGTTTTTATTCTTTCTATTGCTTTAACCCTCAGACAATAAGATTTCTGCTGGAGCCCAGCAGCTCTGCCCTTCTAGGAATATGACTACTGCTAAGCATAGACTTTCTTGGCTTTCTAGATCCCTGACTTACTACAACGAATGGTTCTCATTTCTGGTACCATTCACGATTTCTCACAAAGTTACTTTTGAAATGCACATTATATTCATAAAATAATAAGCACAGTCTTTTTTACAATCTACTAAGCACAAAAAGAATGTTGGAAGAAGATAAATAAGTGGAAGGTATCTTGTCACTCACAGAAATATCAAACTCTGAAAGACTTATTACTGCATAGTTAAGTGTGTACTGAGCAACTTTATACTCTGTAACAATTATCTCAATAGTGGAATATCTTTTATATTGCCTAGGCTTACCAATTAAAGTTAACTAGCACATCCTCTTTCCAGGCCTTGAAAAAATTCTTTGCATTTTTCTGATTTTTAAAAAAAAATTTTTTTTGGCAAGCACAAGACAAGAATGTAGGCTCCATGAGGGCAAGAATTTTTAAGTTACCACCATATTCTTACTGCCTGAGAAACTTAGTATTTGTTGAGAGTAAACTATTTTGTGTATTTATTTTGTTCACATTACACATGATCATGTCCAATTTCAAAATCAGGTCCTATAACACAGCTAATTTTCTTTATCCTTTAAAAATTTTTTTTTACTAATACATATTTGTAGTGCATGATGACTACATTCCTCCTGGGGGGCGGGATTGTACCTGTGTGTAACACACCTTAATTCTTTTTGCATCGCTTTCCTCTCTGTTCCATTTTCTTTAATTTCATCTTTTCTCCCTATTTCCTGTAATTTATCTTTGCTCTTTAATTTATTTATACTTTGGGCTTTCCTGTAAGTTAAATGAAACATGCACACTGAATCCCAGATCCACTGTAGTTCTACAAGTTCCCAGCAATTCCCTTGCATTATCCTAGTGCATTCAAGTTAAAGGATCAAGTGAAAATCAGTCTCTTTTTTTAAATCCACACAGGCAGACAGGATGAGCTACGCAGTTGTGAGGGATAATGTAAAATGAAAATGAAAAGTTACTGAAATCTGCTCAAAAACCACTGAGGATTTGAAGACAAGTATAATAGAACAGTAAACCAATGTGGGGTCCACGGGGGTCTGTACCAGTCACATGTCCACAATGCTGGCCCTGTAGGCAGAATTTTTAAGCTAGAATTTTGAAACTTTACAAAAAAATATGAAGTATAATGATTTGGATTTGCCTTAGATGTTTCTTCATGTCCATGTCCTATTAAGAGTCTGTGTAGATTTGAAGATGCATAACCACTTTTTTTTCATTCCAATGTCAACTTTTAGCTGTATAAATCTCTTTCCAGTTATAATTAAAAGTATTTTAGTAATTCAAATTCAAAAATCTCCCTGATGTGATCTATTTTCAGGGTATTTAGTTATACAAATTAGCACTCTTTAAAGGGAAAAAGCAGTTAAAGATGCTCATTCCTTCTATAAGAGTTTATTAAAAATCTATGTATGTAAGTTATGGTGGTTGGCTCTTTAAGAAATTTAAGCATTGTAAGATAAGATAGCAGACTAATTTTCTGTATATCAACTTTTCTGAAGCCTGTTAGACAAATAATAATCGATTTGCTGAATGACCAAGTTGCAAAATTTGCCAAATTTAATTACTGTAATTTAACTGAAATATGTGCCAGATTTTAATAGGATTTTCTATTTTGGCTCCTGATAATTATATATATAATATGTATTATATATATGGGTCATGCATACATAACTTTGATTTTTTACTCTGGTTGCTGATAGTGATATGTCATTATTTCTAATATATGCACACATTCTTTAATATCTCATGTGTACTAATTCTATACATTATATATGTGTATATACACAAACATGCTTGTGAATATATTTAATTTGTTTTAAGAAGACTAAGTAAAAGGAAATGTGCTTTTCTGTGGGGGTACAACACAATGTGCACAGATCAAGGTGATTAAGCCTCAGTTAAGTAGAAAAATAAAATAAGGCACAATAGGAGAAATCATATTACATACTTAATATTATGTGCCATTCGCTAGTTGATAAACTTTCTTAAAATCAATGAAGGAATGTTAAAAATGTGAAAGTTTGGCAAAAGAGAAATCAAGGTAAGTATGTACTTAATCATCTTAGTGATGTGTCTAAAATTTAGAAGTTTCCCTCTTTTTTAATAAATTATATTGATTCTTCCACAGGAAAGCCTACTTAATTCAATAGTGCCTCATTAGAAATCATAAACTCAGTATATAACATTATACAGATTTTTTTTTCATTTTTTTCAGTGTTTTGAAATAACTGTTTCAACTTTTTAATATTAAAGTTGCTCTAATATACTTTTTGTATGATTTAACCTATTACTCATCTTCATTTTAATGTGAAAATTCAAAAGCATCTGAAAAATTCAAAATTTTATAATTGCATTTAAATTACATTTTTGTGCATCTCCCGAAATGTAATTTAGGCGAACTTCAATTTGAAAACTTCTGGAGAAAATCAAATGAGCCCCAAGGGCTGGGGATTTAGCTCAGTTGCATAAGTGCCTGCCTGTAACAATTCCTTCATAAAAATTTTTTTTGGATAGTAATAGTGAAAAATACGTATAACATGTATAATAATTTAAATTGAGCATTTTTGTTAATATTAAATTATTGTTCTTTGTAAAACTGCTTAATATTGCTACTCAACATTAAGTTTAGTAAATCTGGTAAATAATTATTGGTGAGTTGGTATTCAACAACCTGATTTTCTGCTAATTGGCCTATTTTTAACTAGAAAAAGGAAAGTATGGAAAGAACCTTCAGGAATGTCAATTTTAAGGAAGAAGATGTAAGAGAAAACTATGAAATAGAAGAGATTAGAGAGGGGCGAAGAGACCTAGGACTATTCACAGGAACAGAATTTCAAGAACAATGCTAGCAATTTAAGGAGACCCTGCTTCAAAATAAAACACAAAAATAAAAAATAGCTGGAGAAGGCCCTGGGTTCAATCCTTAGTACTGGAAAAGAAAAATCTATGTCATATGCTATAGAGACCTTTTTCAAACTAATTTTGAAAGTCTGTCTTCTGTTTTCTCTCTTTTTCTCCTTGATGAGGATTGTCAGATTTAGTAAACAGATTTAGGCTACACTGAATTTGAATTTTCGATAAAACTATGAATAATTTCATTATAGATACATATCCTGAACACTGCACAGTACATACAGCAGAGAGAGATTTGCATTTATCTTTCATACAAGTCAATTTATTTGTATGTTTTTCGCAGTGCACTTTTAGCTTGGTGGCCTGTGTTACCTGTGGGTTCTACTCCCAGTCTCTACCATTCCTCCGTCCTCCAGGAAGGAGGGGCTTAGATCCAGCTGGGATGCAGATGCCTCTCAGAGCTGGTGAGGAAGCTGGGCAGGGACTTTAACAAAGACTTCACTAAAGCAGGGAGCTTTTTCAAGAAATTTAAAAACCAACTTGGGACTTTGCTGTGATTTTAGAAAGGATAAGGGCTTTTTGTTTATGGACTTTAAATAGTGAATATTGTATTTCTCTCTGGGAAGGGGAAACAGGACTCACTAGAAATGATATAAGGGGAAAATTGTTGGCACATTAAGTTGAGAGGGAAAGAATTTCAAAAAAGTGTACAAGCACAGAATAGTACAAGTCATGGAAGAAAAGGACTCCTTCCTGAAAGAGAGTAACAAGAGCAAAATGGAAGGGTGGACAAAGAGAATTTTAAACTTTCTATTTCTGAAAATTTTCAAAAATTAAAAAAAAAATTGGAATGTATCATACAGATCCCTCAATTCTAAAATTATTAAATTTCCCCAGATTTTGTTTCACTTTTTTTCACTGGTCAAACTATGTAAATTCTACACATCACCACGCCTCAGCACGAAGTAATTCAGCAGGCCCTGTGATTGATTCTCCCTCTCAGGATCAATGCCTCCATGGTATCTCCTAACATGGGCTCCACGCTGAATTTCCTTCAGTATTTAGGAAGAACACGAAACATTTTAAAACGAAGGAACCCGAGGCTGGGGTGGGTGGAGTTTCTCACTTTTTATTAAAGTAGGAGGAGGGCGTGTGCAGAGGGGCCTGGGGAAAGAGCAGGGAGCATTCAGCAGGGAGCCATGAGCTGCTTCCTCGGGCTTGCACGCTGCAGCAGGGATCTGTCTTCCTCCCCCTCCGGCACTGAACTCTGATGATGGGGCAGCCGACTGGGTCGACTGCTGAGATCTACACCAGGTGCATGTCCCTGGCAAGTCACTGATGTCACTGGGCCTCAGTCTACCGCTTGGAACAATGGGGGTAAATACTAACAGCAGTCCCACTGGGATTATTGTGAATAGTGTCTACCGCGCACTGAGCACAGTGTTTAGGAAGTGCCGAGATATCAGTAAATATCGTTAAGATTATCAATCGAAGCTATAGCATGATCTCACCTGACTACGGAGAGGGGAAACGTGCCGGATTTGTGTCTTGAGTGGTTTCACCACCAATCTGCTTGAGGAGAATTAATGACCAAGGCAGACAGGAAAATGACAGTAATGCAGGCCCAGAATTTAAAGGAAAATAACAGAGAGAGAGAGAAAAAAGAAGTGAGATCCATGGAGAGCTTGACCCTGCACCCTTGACCCTTGGCCCCCCTGTCCAAAGGACCACAGGGACCTCAGCGCCAGGGATCTGAGTGTGGCTGAAGACATCCCAGGTGGGGCTGGCTTGGTCTCCCTGGGACGGTCCCGGGTGTGTGTGTGTGTGTGTGTGTGTGTGTGCGCGCGCGCGCAGCCGGGGCGCGGCGGCCTCGCGCCTGGGGAGCCCAGCCCGGCTGCACCTGCAGAGGCGCGCGGACCCGCTGCGCTTCGCCTCGCCATGGGACACCTGTGGCTCGCGGGGCTGTGGGGTCTCTGGGGGCTGCTGCTGCTCTCCGCTGCGGATTCTCGCTCAGGTAACCCACTCGGGGCGTCAGGGAAGCACACGAGAGGTCCCCTTGGGACCACCTGGCACCTGCGCTGGGCAGAGGCTGTGCGCGCGCTTCTGGGACTGCGAGCCTGGGGACCCCGAGCTCAGATGGCAGAAACCACACAGAGGGCGCCCGGGAGGTTTAATTCACCAAAGTTGCTGTTTGAACTGTCTGCCTTCCCTCAAAGTGGCACAATCAGAAAGACTGAACTTGGCTGAGGAGGAGGGGAGGAAATGGAGAAAGACAACCGGGGTTCGCCGCTCCCCCTCCTCGCTTTTCTGGGGCTCGGCTCTTGTCTTCGCTGCAGAGAGGGCCGCGTCCCCCAGTAGGGGACGGGAACTTCGGGCCGGGTGTGGGTCCCTTGCAGGTGGCAGGTGCCTTGTGTCTTCAAAGTCATAGGCAGGAGAGGTCTGTGAGGAGACTGATAAGACAAGACACTGGAGTTGTCTGAGGAGATAAGGGGAAGATGAACTTGAGATAAGCGAGGCTCAGCGCGTCTGGCGATCGGATCCAGCCCCCACCCCCAGCTCCTGATCTTGGCTGCCTGGGCCTGGGGTTCTGATCGCTCAGTCCCAGGCACAGAGGGCCTGGGTCGAGAGGAGGGGGCTGATCTGCATGTTGGGGAGCTTTTGCTATTGTTGATCAAGTCCACACTATGCGTATTTCAGGTGACAATGAGCTGCTGTCATCATTTCCTTGATCTTCTCTCACATATACATTTCACGCAGTTCATTTTTGTTCCACCCACTTAAAATTTTCTACCCACTCTGAAAAAAAAATACTGTCTTAGACTTTAAATTACCAGCCTGTTTAACCTGAAAATAAATATGCCTGACCCCTGAACTGTCTTAAAGAATTACTTGCAGGTCTCCAAAGAGAAAACCCCCTCACCCCGTTTTTATTTGGGCACCCTGGGTTTATATGTCTAAAATTCTCTTGAAGAGGTGCTGCTAATTAATTCTGATTTGCTCTCCAAGTGGTCCCACTGTGTAAATGAAATGTCCCTCTCCTTGTTGCATGGCTCCGTGTTCCTTTCAATTACTTTAAACTGCTTAAACTAAACTTTTGGCAAGTTAAGACTGATAGGCATTTTATGTCCCCTGGAAGTTTGAATGAATTAGTGACGTTGACATTAAGAATTCAGCAGCATTGGAACACTAGAATTACCTTTGCTGTACTTCCAGTCACAGAAAACAATTTCTTCTTAAAACATATCATTCCTCTGGTGTACCAGGACTATTCTTTCAGCCTACTTAGCATCATGCTTCTTAGATTATTTTATAATGTATTTCTCCATGTCACCATTGTCCATCATCTGATGTCATTGCTATGTGGTTGGTTAAACATAACTATGGATTGAAAATTAACAGAGCAATATGAAACTGTGGGTTTAATAAGCATCTTTTGATACATAAGAATGACAAAAATGATCATGCATTATGCTTCCCACAAAATGGAAGAAAATTAACTAAGATAATGATTTATATCACTGTGAAATCAATGGCTAGAAGAGCCCAAAGTAAAAGCTGGATATATTTTACTTTCAGTTCTGTGTTTGACATAGGGTGCAGAATGTGGTGCTTGAAGTGAAGAATACTGTGATCTTACCTGTGCTATACTTCCGTATCTTTCAGATGGCTCTAAAATAATACCCAAAGTCACAGAAGTGATGCCTAAATACGGCAGTGTAAACGGAGCAACGAGGCTGACTATCAGAGGAGAAGGTAGGGCTGCCTGACAGATTCTGTGTGTGTGTGTGTGTGTGTGTGTGTGTGTGTGTGTGTGTGTGTGTGTGTGAAGGTTCAGGTATTTAAACAAAACACGGGCATGATTTCAACACTTGGACAAGGCAGTAAGACTGTCTGGCCTTTGACAGCTGATGAAATCCACCTGTCATCTGAAGTCTTGTTTTAATTACCTGCTTAACTCTAAGATCTGAATTTAATGACTGAATGGAAAGGAACATCTTTAACCCAAGTCAGCAATTATTTGCCTTATTCTTCATGGATCTAATAATAATTTTACTTATTTTTAGATTAAGTAAAGCATGGAGGGGTTGAGGTAGAATGTTATGGAGAAAAATGTGACACAGAAATGCCATGGTAAATGAAAGCAGGAAGGTGGCAAAAAATCAGAACTTCGGCTCATTTCTCCCGGTACCTAACTCCTGTCATATGCTTGATCAAGGGATAAGTTATGTATTATTCTCTTTCCCCTTGCCTGCCCTTTAGAGGGAAAACCAGAAATTTTTATATATATATATATATATATATATAGAGAGAGAGAGAGAGAGAGAGAGAGAGAGAGAGAAAGCAGTTCTTCCTAGGATTCACTAGAGATAATATGATTCTTTCAGCCATGAATTCTTCATAATATATGGTAGTAGTATTCAGATATTTATGAGTGTTTGAAGAATGGAAAAGAAATGTTTTTAAAAACATTTTAAAAATCTATTATTTGTTCTGTAAAGATAGGAGATCTTTTTTTTGAATTGGAGCATTAACAAAACAAGATATGTAATTATTCTGCCATATGTACTGGAATGTCACAATACTTCTAGTATTTCTGGAGAACTCAATCTCTGAATGATAAAATTAAAATAGTTTGTGCCCTTAAATTATGAACAATATACTTTGGTTAAGCAGTGTTCTCTTTTACAGTTAAGACTTGGAGACAATATATTTGTTAAAGATGATTCTAAACATGTCTCTAACCATAACTCCCTTATATTGTAAATTTTTAAGATGATATGCTTGAAAGTTATTGGGTAAATGGAAAGTTAAACGCCATGGGAGAAATGTCCAGATTAAGAGAAAACAAAAGAAAGCCAAAACTCTGAGCCATAAGTGTCTCCAAACCTAAATTCCTTTGATCCAGATTAGAGTTTGGGTACACAGACGCAAAAAAAAATCCCTGGTAAGAAATAGGAAACACAAGACATTCTCTTCTTAAGGCAATTTAGAAGGACCTCTTTGTTCCTCTTTACTCTTTTGTGGACCTTCTAAGTCAATTAAGTTCAGGACTCAATGATGAACCACAAAGTGTGATAGTGAATATATACTTTTCCTATCAGTCTGATTTCTGAGTGCTTTTCACAGAGAATTAGAGAACAGTTAAATCCTCTTTGAGTTATAGACACCTGCATCTTCTTCTTGGTTTTTCTTTCCTCTCCCTGCTTTAGTTACATATCACTGGTGATTGAAAACCCATTGGCAGGAGGAAACTCAGAGGTGATATATTTATAGAATTGTTTGTGGTGATAGTTTCACTGACACATACTTATCTCCAAACTAATCAAATTATATAAAATGAATTAAATATAATGTATGCATCTTTTCGAATGTCAGTCAGACTTTGGTAATATAGTTTAAGTAAGTAAATATTGGCTTTCAATGTAGTTTTTTTGTACCCACGACAGATATGGAATATGTGCAGAACAATAATGAATTTGCAAAACACACCAGAGCTCCTGTAGCTAAATGAATAAACTTGAAAAGAGTTTATTTGAAAAGATTTCTTTAATATCACTCTCAGTGCTCTCCGACGGACAGATATTCTATTTGTGCAATTGTATGCAGTGCTGATGTATCAATGAAACCACTTTCCAAATGGAATTATAAGTTCTAGATGATTACCTCAATATTGATATCACAGGACTACTTAAAATGTTTTATTTTTGTTAACTTGATATAAAAGGTGAAGTATTATAGAAAATATTGACTTGGAAATTAAATTCTCAGAAATTTCACCCATTAGAAAATCTTCTGCTAACATTTTGATGTATCTAGATGATGTTTGGCTATTTCCAAACATTACTTTGACCTTAAAGGCAAAAATGTTCTAACAGATTGGATCACTTTGTATAAAAGTACTGCATGTGGGATTGGGGGAATAGCTCAGTAGTAGAACTTTTTCCTAGTATGCTTCCTAGCTTTGATTCCCTGCAGTGCAAAAATAAAATGAAACAAAATAAAAACAGAACAAAACAAAATCACTCTGTTTTTGATTTTACAATTATGATGTCAAAATAAAAACTTTGAGCAGAGCAATGATAAAAATAATGTATATCTTCCTGAAATGACTTGATGTGGAGGATTATTTGGATAAACTCTGGAGTATTTGTGATTATATTTGTCTCATTACTTTCTATTCATGCTTTTTATTTCTCAATTATCTTTCTTGATATTTATGGTCTCTGTTTAAAAAATCAATAATATGAAAAGAGTAACACTTTACTTTTATGTATTTTTTTCTAGCTAGTTCCCTATGACAATATCAGGTTCATACATTTTTGTTGAAATGAAGCGTTAAATCATACAAATTTTCATGACATTACATAAAATGCATAAACTTTGGTACAGTCTGACTGGTTTTCAATTCCATCTGTACCACTTCACATTTTTGTTTTGTTTTGGTACCGGGGATCAAACTCATGAGCTTGCACTTGCCAGGTAGGTGCTTAAGCCACTGAGCTAAATCCCTGACCCATCCACTACATATTCTAAGACCCCAAAACAGTTATTTGGCCTTGACTTTCTCACCAATAAAATGAGCTATTAATTTCTACCTCTGGGGACTACTATGAATTTTTAAAAAGATAAAGTAGAATACCTGATCTATAGGATGCATAAATTACAGTTATCTAATTTTTATTATTCTTGGCGTTTATGTTATTGGCTTAGTTTCCGTCTTTGGGAGTTATCCTCTATGGATTATGGTGTGTCTTTCCTTCCTGTTGTTTTGAATGTTGTAGTTTTTAAATTCATTCCCACGGTCCCATCTCGGGGCTTTTTTTCCCAGAGAAACCAAAACAGCCTGCCCTGTACCTGACAACCGGAGTTTAAACAACACTGAAATTTTCCATTAGGGCTGCTCAGGCCTAACTTTTGGAAGGCTTCTTCCTATGAGGAGACCCAGGCTTGTGTGCCTGGAAGTTCCTATCTCAAATTTTTCTTCTTCAGAAAAAAAAAAAAAAAAAAAATCAGCATGTCAGGAATTTCCAACTGAAAGCTCAGCCTTTTCTGTTTCTAAGTCACACCCAACCCTTCTATTTAATCTGTGTGCTTTTCATGGTTTCCAGGCATATCTTATTTATTTATTTAGATACTGTCTGATTAATTAGCTAAGTTATTCAGATAGGGTTATAACTTGTGATCCTCTTGCCTGAGCTGCGAGGATTGTCTTCTCTGTAATCAATGCTTTGTTTAGAATTACACTTCTAAACTGAAACTCTCTTAAAAAGTGATTCCTTTTACTTCTTGAAATTAGCTAAAAATTGGAAATATTTTATATTTTTGTTTTTTAAGAAAAATGTATAGTAACGATATTTGCCAAACTTCTTGATTAGGCTCATATTTTCCAATGGATTTTATTCACAGGACATTTTCATGTATATATATTTTATATTGTAACTACTCCTAAGCTAAGAATGATATCAATTTTTGTTAGTATTGTTTATCAGAATTACATGGTTGTCCAGGAGTTGTCCTAGGGGTAAGAACAGACCCACGTTACCCTATTACTGATATGGCATGAAACAAATAGATCTATAGTCACACCCTGAAACACACCATGTGTAAAACTTTCCATCCTTTAATGACTTGCCAGCAGCACTCCTGTGTGTTCCAAACTCAATGTGAAGTCCAAAGATAAGTAAAAGTTGGCAAAAGAAGTGTATTTGTAATTGGCTCATTTTATTGTTTTCATGTAGTTTTCCACAGTTCACTTTAGTCATAACTGTCATTCTAGTTTCAAAACTGCAAATTCACTGCAAATATCTTTCTATGTACAATTTATGCCTGCCTTTATATTTGTAGTAGTCCATGCTAAATCTCTTGTTTAAGGTGTAAGCTTTGAGGAATAAAGTAATGTTCATTAAAATTCCTGCCCTCTGTTGAGTTTCTGCTTATTTTTCTAACATATAAACGAAACAATGGGTTAAAAGTGAGAAAGATCGGGGCTGGGGGAAGTTACACTAGCTTAATAGATAATAATGTTGACATCTACAATTGTGGCTGAACCCAGGAACGCTTATTTACTGACTCTGTGTTATTTTTAAAAGGTAATATTTATGCTGAATATGAATCTGAAAATTTTGAGGACTAACAAGAGCAAGTATCCGATGAGATTTTGCCTGATACGTTATTGAGCCAGGCACAGTGTTAAGTACTTTACAGAAATTATCACTCGGCAGTCTTGACAATCCTAAAAGATAGCTTGTGCTCATTTTTCTGATGAGGTCATTTTCTGATAAGTTGAGGGAGCTCATGCCAAGCTTGCTGAAGGTGATATTGGCAACAGAGCACTGGAGCTCAGGTTCCAACCCAGGATGAAAAGGCCTACACCTTTTCCATTAAAGGGCGCAGACAGTCTACTTCACCAGAGTTGGAATTCAGGGGCTTTTGTATTTGATGAATATCCGGTACAGTGAAATCCTACCTTCGGCCCCCACTCCAGACTCCACAATATTGTATTTACATTATCTAATGGACCTTTTCAGAACACTGGAAATGTTCAGTAATTTAAAAAGGAGTTGTACCACCACTGTAGGACAACCTCATTCTGCCCCTTTGTCCACTAAAACCATTTCATACAGGGACATATTGCAGTAGAGACTGTTGCGTTGAAATGTTCTTGGGAACTACTAACATTTTAAGGTAAACATGAGTAGCTTCAAATACTTACCTTGTTCTGATTGCATAATAATGCTGTGGTATTATAAGTAGTATTATACACAGGTATTAAAGAAATAAATCTACATCTCTGGGTTTACCATGTCTTTTGTTTACTGATGTCAAGTTGGTTATATTGTGAGATGATATGATCATGATGAAATGCTCTGTAGGCAATGACATTCTAAAACAAATAGATTATAAATTTATGTTAATAAAATTGATGCAATGTTTTATTTTCAAAGAAAATCTTCATAATTTCAAAGTTAATAGTAGTCATTAGTTTGGCCATCCTGCTATTTTAATGTTGAACTCCTGTGATAGTCATAGGAAAATATATTTAAATGCACATATTTTTTAAAGTTCAGGATTTAGGAAATTTATAGTTTAAAGTAATCTCTTCTAATTTAAAAAATTAGTAACTTAACTTTACAATAATTTAACAGGTGTGTGCACTTCACTGCATTAATGGAATACTATCTCTTAACTATTTTATTAGAATATTTAACCTTAGGACTTTATAAATGGGCTTTTATCCAGTTAGTCTTATTCATATGTTTTATTTTTTGGGTTTAATTAAAAATTGAATATTTTTAAACACTATAAAGCAGTTTCATGTGGCATAAAAACCTTAGTCTATGCTTATTTCCAAATATAGTTTTGAATTTTCACATATTTATGGTAACGTTAAAATAATTGTCTTCTATTTTATGTAATCTGTTTGTCACATTCTATTGAGTCATACCTGCCAGTGTGCTCACATGCTGTTATTTCCCCCAAACTCCTAAAATAAAAGCAAACTCATTAACCTTCCTTGCGGTTTACTCTCCTTTCTAGCTAGCCTCCACCTCAATTCTCTGCTTCTCTGTATGGTAACATTCCTGGAAAATGCTGCTAACACTTACTCTTTTTACTTATTGTCCTTCCATGCTCTGTTTAAGTCCAGCCAAACACTTATCCCATCATTTTCTCCATTACTCACTAGAAGCATCTTTGCTCTTGCTCCTGGTGTATCCTCAGAGGAGCAGCTAGTGAATCTTGGAGAGTGTAAGTCAGATCCTGCTATTCCTTTATTTCAAAGCCTCCAGTGGCTCCCTATTCAATTTTTCCTTTCTGGTCTCCTTGCTTACCACCTCTCTTCATACTTTTCTAACCATGTTTCCTATGTCTTGGACACAGCCCCACCACAGGGCCTCGACTCTTCTGTTCCCTTTCTCTAAAACACTCTTGACTCAGAGTATTGCCTCCTGCTCCCTTTCCATGACTGTCTACAGCATATACCTCTTGTGTCTCACTTCATGGCACCACCTCTGAATTCGGTCATCAATGCTGTGAAGGGACTCTGGGCTCCAAACACACTTTCCACATCAGCTTCCTCACTAAGCAGAGCTGTGCACAGTATATTCGGAAAGTGACTTTGTAAGGAGGGAAGAGGCTTCAAGGCAGGCTGGCTATACACCAGCTCCTAGGCAGTGGCAGATGGCTAAGAGGAACAGAATCAGAAGATAAGCAACAAGAAAGCCTCAGCAAAACGTAAGAAAGGGACTCAGCGTTAGGAGAACAAGACATGCAGAGCTATGTATCTCAGGTTACCTCCCATAAGAGAGCATGCCCTTCTGTCCTTTCAGTCTTCGGTTATGCTGGATTTGAGGGCTGAGTTTCCAGGTAGAAAATGCTTCCCCCGGGAATCATATTATAGGCTTGTAAACTGAACTGAAATCCCACTACTGCCTAATTCATCTGAGTTCAGCAAGCATATTCAGTATCTTCCAAGAGATAATCAATTCTGCTTATCATAAAAGATAAGCATGTTTTTATCATGTTTTTATTTCACACAGACAGGAGGCAAATGTCTGGGAGTCCAGGTGTTCGTGGGGGTATCACTTTGCTTCCCTGTTCAGTGACAGCTACAAATAAGCAGTTGTGGCAGCCTCAATCCGACAAGGGCGAGGCAATCCCAGGTGCCGACCTCTAGGAGACAAAAGCCAGTGTCACCCATTGTCTGCAGTGCCAAGGGTAAGGGAAATCTGCGATGGGTGACAGAAATGGGGCATGGTGAATGAGCTACAGACTCGGGGCTAGGTGTAGCAGTGTGGCCTAGAGCACGTCACATTAGCCCTCTTGCGTTACATCTTTAGCAGAGCTCTCAGTTGACCACCACCTAAAAGACCTAGTGATGGACTGTGCTTACAACGCAGGGCGTAAGCAGTTACATGTGGGCTAAATGGTAGACCCTCAGGTGTCTCTTATGCTCAGACTCACTTCCTCTTCTCATCCTTAATTTTAGCTACAGCTGTGGCAAAGACGTGCCTGGCACTTTGATTCAATCCATGCTTCTTACTTGCAATGTTCTCAATGTGACTTTGTCAACAGTGCAGGGTCTTCTCTGATACGGTGACTTGAGACATCAGAACTCAATTGCAAGAAAAGTTATTTCCCGCCTTGCCATTGATTCTTTCATTTGGATTCTTTCCGTGCTTTCCTTAGTAATTCCCAGCACAACTGATTCTCAGTAATGCCCATTTCTCTCTCTCTCTCTCCCTCCCTCCCTTTCCCCCTCCCCCTTTCTCTCTCTGTCTCCTACTCTTTTCCTTCCTTTCTCCCTTCCTTTCTCTTTCTTCTTTTCTCTCTTACTCTTCCTCTTTCTCTGTCTGTCTCTCTGCCTCTCTCTTGCTTTCTTACACTCTCACTCTACATCGCTGTCTGTCTCTTTCTTGCAATATTGGACATTGAACCTAAGGCCTTCATATTGAGCAACATTCTCAGCCTCTTTTGATTTTGAAACAGGCTTTCACTAAACCTCTGAGTTGCCTAGGCTGGGTTCCAGCTGGCAGTCCTTCTGCCTCAGCCTCCCAGGTTCCCGAGAACTGGAGGCATGTGCTACCACCACACCTAGCCCTGCCTTTTCTTTCATGTTTTATCTGCCTTTACCCCTAGAGGATTATTACCTAAATAAATGATCAGTTTGAAGATTCTGCTTTATAGGAATTTGAGTTATAGCCCCCATCCCTTATGAAAGTGTTCCTCTCCTTCAATCTTTCTAGTTCTTCAGCCTTTTTTTTTTTAAATGAGTTTTCCTTATCATGTATCCCACATATATATTTTATACAATATGCAATATATATTTTAATACAATACTTTTGTGAATGAATGGATTAAAAAAGCCAATTCTTTATGCTTCCAGAGCAGATTATACTCACAAGGGTAAATATGAAGTGTGCTAACTGCTTATTATTCATTAGTGCTTTTGTATGGCATGATTTAATAATGCGTTATAAATACTAGATCTTTGAAAATAGAATTCCATTAATAATAATTAAGTTTTCTTACTCTTCCAGGTTTTTCTCAAGCAAACCAGTTTAACTATGGAGTTGATAATGCTGAGTTGGGAAACAGTGTACAATTAGTTTCTTCTTTCCGGTCAATTACTTGCGATGTAGAAAAAGATTCAAGTCATTCAACTCAAATTACATGCTATACTAGGTCTGTTTTAAAGTATGTTTCACAATATGTTCATCATTCCAGAAATCAGTTACACATATTGGTATTTTAATAGCTTTATTTTTCTTCCTGTTAAGAGTGATATTTTTCTGTTTATTAGTTATTGTTTTAATTACATTTTTACACTATTTTAGATTTTCATTATATTCAATTGTAATGCTTTTATCACATATTGGCATGATAAAAGTGTATTCTATTTTTCTCCTGTTATTAGAACTGTTATTTTTATTGAGCTCTTTTAGGAGATAAATGAGTATTATTAAATTGTAATTATCTCTCTCAAAATACCAGAAGTATGCTTTCCTTGTCCAGTTAGATTAGTTTTGTTCAAGATCTTCACACTGTTACAAAGATTAAAGATGATCATTTTGCTCAGTGACATTGCAAGTTCTTTGCTGTCAGCTCAAATTAATGCATGTTATTAGCAATTTAGGAAAGATTTTAAATTGTTTTCAATACCAACCTTAGAAATAGGTAGCTCATACTACAAAGCCTTTCATCTGCTTTAGGCTTGCTGGCTATTTGTCAGCAGCAAAAACTTACTGAGTGGGGGGCGCTTGATTAACTTAGTTTTTAAAATAGCATGAAATAACTAAATGTATCAGGGTGACGTTACTATTTTAGAGGACGATTACTGTTTTCTGTTATTGTATTTGTTGTCCTTTTAAATAAGCACTAATCTGCAGAGTCAGGGGAGGTATTCACCTGTGACATGAGGTTAGAATTTGCAGCACAGGTAGGCTCAGGACAGACCTTTCTTTTCAAAATATAAAATGAAATTTAGTTGTATATCCTTTAGAGTTTTAGATAATTTTATTTTTTAATATGTTATAATCTGGGATAGTATTTTCATTAATATGCCAAATAAAAGTTATTGCATCCTTCATATGTTCTTCTTTTGCCTTCCAGAGCAATGCCGGAAGATTCCTACGCTGTTCGAGTCAGTGTAGATGGGGTCCCTACTGCAGAAAACAACACCTGCAAGGGTCATATCAACAGCTGGGCCTGCAGCTTCAATGTATGTGGCTCCTCCCCTTAAGTCACCTGTCACTGAGCTTGTTTTCTTTTTTACAAAGCTAGGTTTTAACTTTTTTCAAAAAAATTTACAGACTCTTTCCATCTTAAAAATATAATAGTATGTAGCTAGGAATAATTTTCCCAATATTCCATAGTAGTTGAGTCACATTTGTTTCTGCTTTCTTCCTCTCTTCTTTTAATTAATTTTATTAATGAATGAAATGTTTATACTTCCAAACTGTTTTCTTGCTCACATTCTTTTTCTTCCTCAATGTCTGCTCTTAGTTCAGTTCTTCCTTTTCCTATTTCATAGGATTCACCACTTCATTGTTAGTAAAAGCATAATTGTGCTTCCTTTCCATGGGATTTCTAAGGTAATGAGCCTGCAGGTAGCCACTCAAAATTCCATTGCCCTAAGTGGAGATTTTTGTAAAAAATATGCTTTCTTCTAAGCATCATCACAGATGTTCTTAAAAATTTTATTTAGCTCTTATGTCATCAATTACTGAAGAGTGTAATGTTCCAATCTAAAGTGAAACTCTGAAGAAAGCAATAACTTCTGCCCTCAAATAGTCTTTGATTCCCACATACACTTCCAAGTAAGATTCCTGGACCCCATTTTTCCTAGACTGCAAATCCAAGCTTTGTTTCCTGTACATCATACCTAAGTGGTCCTCAAACAACCTAAATTCATCCCTACACAGTTGGGCTTGTTGGATTCCTTGTTAAGCCTACACTTTCTCTGATTATTTCTTGCTATCTCAAGCTTGAAACTTGTTGCCACCCTTATTTCTTGCTGGCCTTCACCTTCAGCCCCATAACTATTCAGAAGCCACATTAGAATAATTCTACACTGAAATGCTCCCGGGTTCATCCTCCTGGCTTCTATCCTATGTGGCCTTCATTTTGATAGTGATCCTATCATTTTTCACTTGGTTTGGTTATCATAATACCCTCCTAATACATCTCTCTACCCTTTGCAATTGCTTTGTTCAGTGTTATCCTTCCAAACTGTGAATATGATTGTCTTTCCCCTGCTCACAATTCCTCCGTCACCATCACTTTACCATGTCATAGGAGCTATGACTAACAGTGACTTCCACCCTTCTCCCTGATTAAGGATCCATACATCTTACTTAGTTCTTTTAGTGAAATATCTCTCATCACTCAGGATCCTTAACATTTTCCCAAGCAGAGAGAAAAGAGGTCCTCTACTGTGTTCCTCAGTTGTAAAATTGCTTAATGCTGTGGTTCAGAGTTCGAAGCCAGGCTCCATCATTTATTAGCTCTGACATGGGCAGAATGAAACCGATTACCTGTAAAATGGAGATATGTAAAATGGAGACTATTCATAGCACTGTTATAAGAATTAGATGATGTAAACTTAATAAACTGATCAGAAAAGCCTGGCATACAGTAAGTACTAATTTTAGTTTTTATCTATTGATTTTTCTATTTGTTTATTCCATGTCCTGCTGTTTTAGCAGCTAGTTCATTGTGTAGTGATTATTTTTAATGTGTTTCCCTGTGTTTATCTTTATGTTTCTAAGAATAAGATCTAGCACTTAGTAGGAATGCAGACAGTATTTTCTGAATGATGTTCTGTGTTCTTTCCCTAAGACAAAACTGAAGAAGAATTTAACATCAAGTGGTTAGATCTACTTATAAGTATTTTCTTAATAATTTCTATTTTATTGGGTTGTGCTCTGAAAACAGAATCCACAAAGTTAATGACTTTGGTTAACAAGCTCATACTTGTACATAATTTAAAACTGAGCTAGGTTTCCACATCAAATTAACAATAGAACTCACCTTTCTGTAAAGTCCTTTTCATTCTCCAGAATCACCCACTTTCAACAACTTTAGTTACGTATTTTGATATTTACAAATAATATTCTTATTACTTAGAAATTTGCTATTTATGAATCTTTGAAGTGTAGCTATTATCTTTTTAGTTCTTACTAGGGGGAATGAGAATTCAATACCTAGAATCCTACATCTGTACATCTGTAGCACTGCATAACACTACTCTACATTAGTGACTTCAAGCAGCAGGAATTTTATGTGCTCGTCCAGTCGTGGGTCCAGCTATGTTCCAGTCTGGGCAGTTGCTCTCTCTATGCTGCACGGCAGTGGGTCATCCTGGGGTCACCTTTCACAAGTTTTCTGGACACTTTGTCCTTCTCTCCTGATGCTGCTTACTTCCTGAATCCCATGTCTTCCTTTCTCTTGATTATTCCTTTATGTGGGTGAAATATCCTTAGAAAATAAAATCTATCCCTAAATTAAACTAGAAATCTTCCAATACTAAAACATTCATGCTATTTTCACATTTAGTTGAGAGTTTAGCTGGGTATAGAATACTAGTTTGGAAATAAATTTCACTTAGAATTTTGAAATCATGTCTCTATTTTCTCTTGGCCTAAGGTACCTTAAACTATGATAAAAGATCAGCTTTTTGAAAGTTTCCCATTATTTTGTGGACCAGTATCTTATAAAGTACAGTAACTATGTCACAGCAATGTCATACTGAAATAAAAGTTCCCAAATGCATACTCTTGCTTTTTTTCTTACCAAGGACTAAAAACAAATATTTTGGCTAGGCATGGCGGTGCACGCCTGTGATCCCAGCACTGTGGGAGGCCATGGCAGGAGGGTGGCAACTTAGTAAGACCCTGTCTCAAAACAAAATTTTAAAAAGACCTGGAGATGTAGCTCAGTGTAAAGACCATGGGCTCCATCGCTAGTGCCACAAAAATATTGCACACATTATTTTATCTGTGTAGTTCAAAACTCTGTGCAAAATTATATATTCATAATCTCCATTTATCAAACTGCTTTCTAATTTTGTGTCTAACACTGTACATTGTATCATTTTTCTGGATTGCTATTATACTTAATTCTCAGAATCTTCTGTCTTTTCAAAAAAGTGATTTGCCTCCATCTTCATTTTTTCTTGTGCAAATTATGCAGCAAATTGAAAATCTGTTAGTGGTCTACCTCCTTAAAATATAATAAAAACTAACATTTAACATGTACACTTCAATTATTTTGTTATAGATCTTATAAAGGTGAGAACACAGTGACTTAAAAAGATTGATTTACACACAAACTGGTGATTCATGTTACCCTTTTATCAACTCTGCTCTACAAGTAATATTTTGCCTGAAATTTCTTAGGATGTCTCATTTTCTACTGCTTTCCATAGCATTTTCATTAAACATTTGTCTTCCCTTTACCATGCTAAAATGTGGAAGAGTAAGTCTAAAGCCATGCTGAGCCTCTCATTTCAAAGTTTTATCTCTTTGGTTTTCCCAGTCTAAGAAATCTGTTCTTTTACTTTTGAGAAGAAATCCTGGCATCTTTCCCAATGAGATGGAGGGACAGCTGACATTTATTGAGAATCTGCTTCATGCTAAGTTATTTTGCTTGTGTTATTTTCATATTCATGCAGAGGCTCCCCCATCCCATATCTAAAAGTTCAATTATAACATAACAGTGTGCATGCTTTTCAACTTTTATGTTTGCTGTAGCACCTCTGTATTTCTGGAAAAATATTCTTTATCTTTTCTAGTTCATTCATTTCTCCTGTATTATTTGTCTCAAGTGTAAATTATTTTCTGAATGCATATTGGTTATTGAGAGTTCTTTATTTTGTCCATCATCCCTGTTCTGTACCTATTCAATATTGATTTCTCATTGGGTGTCACAATTCTTTATAATTACACTTGCACTGCGCTAGAGAGTTATCATTACCTTGGCTACTAAAGCTTACTTTGCGGTGCCTTTTCTGTATTTTTGTACTATGTTTTTGAAACATGCTTTGTTATTTTTTTCTTCAGGAGCTTAATCCAAAGTATGATTTCTTTAATTTTATTGCATCAATTTCCTGAAAGTCTTTTTATTACTGCGATTTGGAATATACTGTTAGTAAGAGGATGCTTGACTTTTAAAATTGCAGGCTACCAATATTTTGAAATGAAAGAGAATTTTTAGGATAAGAAGAAAGGTACTGAATTGTAATGAACATTTAATGTCTTATTTCTCATATGTAAAAATTTACATTTTGACAGCAGTTGTTGAAATAAAAATAATGAAAAAAAACCAGACCTATTCCATACAATTAAAATTAAAACAGAAATAAGATTCTTCATTGACATTATTGTTTTTCAGGCAAAAAATTTCAGAACACCAACCATAAGGAGCATCTCACCTGCATCTGGAACTCCAGGTCTGTCCCACAACAACTGAAATGATCTCAGTTTTACAGTCATGAGTTAATTTCTATTTTAGTACATGAGAGTATTATAATGCCAGAGAATGTACAAATTATATTTTTCTTATTATGAAAATAATAATATTTTAACAAGTGTTTTCAAAAGTTGTATCTCCATCTATTCTTATGTATTTAATTTTTCTCCTGTTGACTATTTAGCATCCAGCATTCTTTATAAGAGCTGTGATTATACCAGATTATAACCGCAACAGAAACCTGTGACAATGTCAACTAGGGCAATGTAGGCGCTAATTGTTTTCAGGTATTCATATGAAACATGTACTAGGTTTTTTTTTTTTAAGTATCTGATTTGTGTCACTACTTTTATTTTAGATTTATTGAATATTTGCATGTTTCTTTTATAAATTGTTTATTGTTCTCCTTGGCTTATTACATCATCTTTTCTTCATGTTAAGTTTCAAGAATCCCTTATATCTGAAATATATTTGCAATTTATAGGTCATTTGTGGAAATGTTTTTTTAATTTGTAATTTACTTTGAAAATTCATTAGCAGTTTTTTTTAGATTTTTATCATCAAATTTATAGATTTTAACTTTTTTCACTTCTATCATTTTTATGTTGTGAAAAAGTCCATTATCCTTATTGTATAAATATTACATAAATTTTCACCTATTTTCAGGACTTTTTTCTGGTTTTACTTTTATGTTTAATGTTTATTTCAGGTAGCATTTGTTTGCATAAAGGAGAATTGTCTTTCTTTTGAAATAAATCACTCTTTGACCCATGCAGTACTTATTAAGTAATGTATCCTCTTCTGTGATACACCTTTTTAATTTATAAATTCTTAAAGGTACCCTTTTATGTTTTTTTTGTATTTGTTAGAACTTTCAGAGCAGTGCTACACAGTGGTGAATATCAGATATAAGTGTCTAGATGGTGGTTTTACTGGGAAAATGTCCAGCATTTTGGTGTTAAATATCTGGCTGGACATTGATACATGGAACCTTTTTATGATTCTGATTGTTTTGTTCTTATTAGGCACACTAATAACAATCCAAGGCAGAATTTTCACCGATGTCTATGGAAGTAATACTGCACTAAGCTCAAATGGGAAAAATGTTAGGATTTTGAGGTAATTTTTATGTGAAAATATATTCTTCTGACTCACAAGTAAAATATGATGTTCTATAAATAATTGGTCCAGTGATATTAAACCTACTATGATGGGAAAAACCAATGTTTGTTCAGCCATATTACAGGAAGAAAAATTGACTACTGATTGATTTATTGACAGGACAAAATTGTCAATATGGCTTTGTGGATTTTTTTTGTCTGACACAATTTCTTCTTTTTCTATGATGGATTTTATTAAAAGAAATTACACAAATGCAAGTCTAATAGTAACCAAACTATAGTCATAGAATTTTACTAATGGAGGACTTTACTACTTACTCTAACTGCCTCTATTTGAAAATACCTGAGGCCTGGAAGTTACATAGCTTAGTCAAGCTGAGGAATAGATCCGTGCCTCCTAACACTGTTTGGCATTTTTTGCTATTGCATTCTGGGAGAGTGTGCAACCAAAAACCGTCACTGGAGGGCAGGGTTTGAAGCAAGATTCCTCTGTTCACCAGCTGTATGTCAGATGTTAATATTGCCTCGCTCACTAACATCAAAAAGCAAAAGTTCACAGTTCGTACTGGATACTAATACTGCTCCTGGAACATTCTCCTGTAGCATGATGGGGTTCTCTCAGCCCTGCCTCAGAAAACTGAAAATCCTGTTCATTTCTCACAGAAGAAGGAAAGTAGTATCATGGCTTTTGAAATGTTTCATGTTTATTAAATACACGTATGAAATGGATGAATGACTAAATTAAACAATTCAGACAGTAACTATAGGATTCATTAAATGCTAAAAAGACTATATATAGATACATATGTATATAATTTTATAAAACAAGCAATTTAAAAGTTTTATTAACTTAAACAAAGATGAGTTAGCTGGCATTCTGTGAGGTGGAACCTTCAATTAAATCAAATTTGTGTGCAGCTTAAAATGTTCATATTGATCCCTTCGATGTAATAAAATAACTGCTAGAAAAATATTTAACTTCTGATATAGAAAATTTAGTGTAAGTGAAGATTTTATCTATTTCAGTATAGTTAAGTGCTATGAACAGTGTATACTCTAGTTGTTAGGTGTTTTTTTCAGTTGTTTTTCCACATTGATGGATAAGTTTCCAAAATAGATTGCTCCCCACAGCCCCCTCCCCCACAGTGGCAAGAATTTCCTTGTTTCATACCAAGGAATCAGTGAAACTTACTTCATGAAATCATAAAATCATATCCAAAAGGGAACACAGAGAAATCAGCAAATCCATCTCTTGGGTTCTGAAAATCCTGGTATCTTATGCATAAGTATAGGAAAATTTTTCCCTCACCCACTAATGAGGGGATGAAATGTTCTTGGACACTCATTGGTGTCACTTATAACCATGTCCACTGTGACACTGGGCATCCTCAGTCATTTCACTCTGCACTGGGCAGGGAGCCAGGAGACCTTGTCACTCAGATTTTTCTCTTTGGCCAACACTCCACACTCAGTCCTGGGGCAAATTATAGATGATATGCTGTTAACAGAGGATGTGGTGTCTGCTATGACACCTTTGATCTGAAAGTTGAAAAATATTTCATTGAGGCCAAATAGGGTAGTATTTTCAGATATGCTCACCTGTACCACCATGGGAATTATGGGTCAGAGCCTGGACTGGGAATTCCTGCTCTCCCTTACCAGCTGCAGGATTGGGCAAATCGCTTCACCTTGCTGCCTCGGTTTCCTCACCTCTAAAAAGGAAGGATAATAGTTAATAAATTGTAGGATGGGTGCAAGGATTAAATGTAGGAAGAGCCTGTAAGGGTTAGCTTCTAAACTTACTACTCAGTTGAAAAAGGAAGAGTTTAAAATGAGATTTGAACCCAGAATCTCTATACTGAGTGCAATAATTCAGTTTGTTTTCCAATCCTCATGTAATGATCAGATGAGAGGACTTGTGTCTGAAAGTACTTTTTTAAAGTTCAGCATTTCCTGCAAACGGAAGTCCTCATTTTTATAGTGCAGGTATGTAGGGGACCTTATTTTGAGTCTGGCATTTGCTATCTTGGAAACTGGGTGGCTTATTCTGATGTAGCAAATAATATGATGCCAGTTACCTGTGAGCCTCCAATAAATATCATCAGCCTGAATATGACAGCCCTGAGAGCCTCAGCTGCTGAGGAAATGTAAAGGACCACATTTTCACTGCCACCTTATCCCAGCTCTTCTCTGCTTCTCTCACCCCCTTCTCCTCTCCCCTCATGCATCTGTCTTTCTATCTGTCTCTCTGTCTGTCTATCTATCATCTATCTCACAGTTACTGGTACATGCTTTCTTCTTCATGATAGCCTTGAGAACTCCCTCATTCAACTCCTATAGTCAGAATCTTATTTGAATACTGTTTTTATTCAAATTGAACTGTAAGTGGTAAGTCCATTGTGTTTTCCTGTGTATTTAGCCCTTTCTAACACACCAAATGGTATAATGATCATTTTTATTAGTCTCCCCCCATGTAAACTGTTTGTGGAAGGAATGCATGACAGATAAAAAGTAATTGAGAGGGAAGACATTTAAAGTGGGTTTTGATCTTCCTAGGAGGAGAGTTTATTTTGAAATAATTTATTAAACATGATAATATTTTTTAAACAAAATGTTTATGCAGAGTTTATGTTGGAGGAATGCCCTGTGAGCTTCTCAAACCACAATCTGATGATTTGTAAGTAATTAATTTTCTTTATAAAAATAAGTAGCAGATATGAACATACTAAATTTAAATAATTGCTGTCAATACTGCATAGCCAAATGCTTTACAATACAGTATAATTTATAATATTTATAAGGTAAACTTACATTCATTTGTATTGTTATAATATTCCTAGTTATAATTTGTCAGATTTTTCTAGTTGTAAGAAAACAGATTTTCTAGTTTTCAAGACACCTTATGTACATATTTTTTATAGTGTAGGTATATTTTAAAGATAGTTCAGTTTTTATTTCTTTGAGGATTAATACACAATGTATAAGTACAGTTTTTATTTTTTCTACTTTTAAATCAGCTTTATATCCTACTCTGTTTCCAATATAGTGTGCTATGAATTACTATGTATGTTATTATGAGAAAAATGTTTTGAGAACTATCCTTACCAAATCATTGTTTCAGGATCACACTTTAAATTCTTTAAAAGAAATATTAATGAGGACATCAAAGTTAATTAAAAACTATTTCATCATTACATAAAATTTTATTTAAATAGCTTCAGTGAAATTTTACAAGTATTTTTGTTTGACAGAAATTTTTGTTGTAGCACTGGTTTCTATCCTGATACATATTCTGAGATGAGATGTTTTAAAAGAAAAAAACAGTATTCTAAAAATTGAATGTCAATATATACTTTGTTATTAACATATATATCTGTTAGGTATGGTCTAAAACTAGATCATCCAAACGGAGACATGGGCTCTATGATTTGTAAGGTGACCGGGACTTACATTGGTAAGAGTCACTCATCTCTCTTCACAATTGTCTTGGATGCCTGATTCTACTTTCCTATTTTGTGTTTTCTTCAACCTCTCTTGCCTTTTTAAAAAATATTTTCTTTTTTTTTTCTTGGCTCTTTTTTTTTTCAGGTAAATGTACACGAATATAATTTTTCTTAAGGTTCACATATAAAGTAAACAAGGTCCCATTTCTTCTTTCCCCCCAGAGAATTCCATGGCTAATTAAGCCGCTGCCTTCATTTTGTACTGTTTTGTATTTCCCCTTGGCTCACATATTCCAGACATACAGACCTTTTGATTCTTGAATGAATCTTCCTCCTTCCTGTCTCAGGCTTTTGTAAACATCCTGACCTGAAAATTGCAGATAAAATGTCTATCCTCAGGAAATTCTCCTTTGATCTCCTGTTTTCCATTGTCAGAGCTGCTTTTCTTTTCCTGATGGCCTTATCAGAGTTCTTAGCTCTCTGTCTGTGTCATTGCTCTTGACTGGGGTTGTCCTTCACTCCACAGTGCCTGCTGTTAGGTGAAGGGCGGGCTCACCCTGCTTCTCTCCTCCCTACCGGGGGCTCCGAACAATCAGAGCTGTACAGTAAGGAGGGATTTCAGGGATGGTTGCAAATCTGTTCTTGTATTATTCTTTATTCCTAATTATATTTTGTCAGAGTTTTCTAGTTATAACCCCAAGATACCTTATGATTTTATATTGTAGATATTTTTAAAAGATAATTAAAGACAGACAAAAAGAGATTCTTCCAAAAAAAAGCACAGATATTAGCACAAAACTTTGTTTTCAATGAATTAAGAGAGACCAGTTGTATAAGTGAACCCAATTAGCATATATATTAAATATATTTGACATAATGGAATAGGTAATTTGGAGAATTATTTGCACTTCTCCTTACTCTGTATTTATCTATTGCCTTATTATAAAATCTTAAAAATTTAGAAAAAGAAAAAATACAGTTCATTTTCATTTCTCTGATGATTAAAGGTAATTTATGAGTACAGTTTTGTGTTATTTTTTCTGATTTTAAATCATCTTTATTCTCCTGTGATTGACAATTTAACTGGTTGTGTATTTTAATTAATTCTAGGTCATCACAATGTCAGCTTCATCTTAGACAGTGATTATGGAAGGTAGGTCATTTTGTAAATAATAATTTCCATAATTGATTCAACTGGGCAAATAAAACAAAATGTATATTAACTTCATGCTATAGATTCAGAGATTAAAGAATCAATCATTTTCCTCCCCAAAATTAGAATTTAAAGAGTCAGTAACCTCCTTTTGCTTGTGTTTTGTGTCTCACACATGACCTTTCAATTATTGGGAATCTAGCACTAACTAAAATAGCATATAAGAAGTCTCTAACTATGATATTGAAATGTGTTGTTTTATGTCTTGTGGCTCTTCTGACTTGATTATAATTCTTTTGACAGCTAAACTAATTGAATTTTGATTTAAACTACTGTAAAAATAAGTAGAACCTCATGATTAATCTTGCCTGATATATTCTTTTGTATTAAGGCAGAGTTGTGCAAGATGATAGTTATAGCCATCAGTTACATCTCTTAACACCAAAATATTAACTACTTATATTTATAACTTTTAATAAAACTAGAACTCATTTCCAGATATCCTGTATCTTAATTTTGGTAAGATTTTCATGTGTCCAAGCAATTATCAGAATATGCAAATCGCAACACATGTTACAAATCTCATGTTATGGATAACAGCAGACATTTAGTGGCAGCCATGGTGTGGAGGACTTTACATACATTATCTAGTCAATCCTTCAAAGAAACTTTAGATTGAATGCTATCGTTGACCCCAGGATAGCCACTGGCAAAATGAGAGAAACCTTAAGTAATTTCCCTCAGGGTATTCATCAATAGAAGCACTGAAAGTAAGTGGATCCTGTAGTCTAATGCCAGCAACCAAGCATTTCATTCTAATGCTCTCCCATGACCAACTAAAGGTTCTAGCTATCGGTACCACGTCTCATCACTACTTACGGTCCTGATCCAGGGAATTTTTTTTTAACCATACACTCTTAGGAGCATTTGCAAATGTAAGGGCATTTCCTGATTGTCACAGTAACTAGGCATGATAATGGCATTAGTGGTCAAGGCGATGATATGCCAAACCTAAATGAATTATTCTGTCCAAAATCACTGAGAAAGTGAGTCCTCAAAAACCAAATACATGGTTCTATCTAACATATAACACTGTACTAATGGCTGCAGGAGGTCAACAATAGGATAGGTCTGTTGATTTCTTTTCTTTGTCTTTTTTTTTTTTTTCCTCAAAAGAGACTTAATGATTAGAAGTTTGAAAAGAATAGCAATGCTATGATCAAAGTGTATTGTTTTCCTGGTCAATGTTCACAGAATGCAAGAGAAGGTCAGATTTGGTCCTTCCCTGGATGGGACTCCAGTTCAAGTCAATCCAATAGTCCCTGCCACTGTATTAAGCGAGCATACAATGCTCGCCATCTAGAAGCAGAGAGTGTGTCGTGGAGTGGTGTCTGCCCTGGACACTGTCATATACACTAATACAGACTTGGCTGAAAACATAAAGAATAACATAGTTCAAGGACAAATCAGAGCAGAAACCATTAGATGCTGCTAGGATGCACCTTTGTACTTATATGAGACAAATGACTTATGACTTAACAGCTGTTTTCTGCAAGGACAACAATGCTTACATATACTTTGTTAAGATCCAGCCATAGAACTATACCAAAAATGTTAACAAACCATATTACCAGCAAGAGTCATTAAGTTTTGATTGATTGCTGGGACTATGTCTGATTCATTCATGCTCAGTCTCATTTTTTCCTAAGGTGAAAAAAATGAATTCTTAGTTCTGAGTATGTATGAAAAGTATTAATTACAAAGTCCACCATATGTCACTCAGAAAAACAATCATCCAAAACTAGGTGGTTTGAGTGGTCAGGCTGAGTATGTTTTAGCAGAGTGTATGCTAAGTATCCATAAATCAATATGCTGCATTCACAGGCCTGCAAACTTTCCCCGCAAAAACTCTGTCAAATTCACAGATAAGATGGGCAGTACTACTACATTAAATTGCTGATTCTGTGATCTTGATTTACAATTCCTTCTTCCTCTTTTAGCCAGTGGCTAACCTTTAGTATTAATGTCTCATAATTGAGGAAATTGTTTTTATGCAAAATATCCTCAGGAATTTAAGATAATAGTTAAAAATTACATTTGATATTTAAAAACAAGTTTTAAGATTACATGGCACATAAAACTATTAAGTCATTTCAGAAATTATAAAATTCATATTTTACCAATTTCAGGAGCATTCCTGAATATCAAGTGAACCAATTAAAGACCAGTGAGCTACCCATTCTGTCTCTCTTTTAATAGCCAACCTTCTGTCCGAGTTCAAATGACAGCTGTTCCAAACTGATAAGGTTTAGATGAGACTGCCTTAATTGAGAAATGCCTAGTCATTATCAACGAATTAGTGAAAATCACCTCACTGTCATCCAAAATAAATTACATTCAAATTTTATTTCAGGAGGCGATTTTCCTAGTAACTTAAGAAGAACAGTTAATTTTTGAGACGTAGGATCTGGTCTGAAATGTTGTTGAAGACAGCATGGTCTCAGATCTTTGGGAATCAACTTAAAGTCTTGTAACATAAAAATACACAATCTGCTGTGAACCTCTTAGCTAATTTAGCATAAAATAATTCAAGCAACTCTTTACTCTTATGTAGGAACATTGTAATGCCTGGGTTAGATTTTAGGAGGGTTCATTGTTCATCTCAACCACAAGATTTCTATTCCATGTTAGACTTTAGCTCGGGATAGTAAAATTATCCTCAATGGGTTTTGAATCTTAAAATTCTTATTTGAGTTTCTTAATATTTCAATTTATGAATTTTATGGAGGTAATGAAGGGGAGAGCATTTAATTTCCAGGACTCTTTTCTTTTCTAACTTCCAGGTAGTGGAAGTGGGGAAAAAAAAAAAAAAAAAATATATATATATATATATATATATATATATATCCCAGAAAATAAGCACAAATATTAAGCCCCTGCGTTTATTAAGAGGGCGATAAGCCTGGGGGACTGTTGTTAATTTGTTCCCACCCCTTTGTACTATATGCAGGCAGGGTGGGGTACCGGGTGGCATATAGGTTAGGAATCAGGGTTTTGGGTTCAAAGTGTCTGGGTTCCAATTCTGTTTCAATCACTTGAGGTCTTTATGATCTTCAGTGAGCTAAGTAAATTTTTTAGTATTTTCGGCCTCATGTGGTTGATGTAGAATCAAAGTATCATAATAAATTGAAAGCTCCTAGCTGGATTTTCCTAGGACCTACAGAGGTTCTAATAGAAGAGATAGGGTGGTCAGCAGAAGCGCTCAGACATAGGTAGGACTGTCCCGCTGTCTGTTAGTCTGCTGGCTTTTTGTCCATATAATATCTTAAAATCAACTTTATTAAGAAATAGTTTGCATAGAGTAAAATGTACATATTTGATGTATACCGTTTGGTAAGTTCTCACAAATGAATATATGTATGTTACCAACAACCAAATCAAGATACAGGTTTTTGTCTTTACTCAAGCATTCTATTGTGCTTCTTTGCACGATATGAATTCTATCGCTATTGTTTTGCAAAAATCCTAAAATTAAAGGTTATTTTTTTCGATCAGGAATTTAAATGAGAACTTATTTTCTTTAAACAGGAGTCTCCCACAGAAAATGGCATATTTTGTTTCTTCTCTCAATAAAATTTCAATGTTTCAAACGTTTGCAGGTATGTGACATTTCTCTCCCAATGTGTAAGTGGGTGGAGGGAGATGGTGTATACTTAATTTCATTAAATCGAAGTAATAATGATTATAAGCTGTACTACATTTTTTATATATTGACAGGAAAGGGAAATTACCTAAAATGGGGAGAACGCTGCAACATTAAGCCAAGGCCTCAAAAAACTATATTCTTAATGCCAGATTGATTGAAAGCCAAAATTATAACACTAGCAGGGAAACTTGTGTGTTTAAATTTTAATTGTTGGTGAAAGGAAGAAAAAAAGTTTTCTATATCAATTTGAACCACACGTCAAAACACTTAATTATGCTGTATAGCTTAGAAGAATCCTGAAACAGTTTTTAATTTAAGTTACTCATTTTAAATTGTTCTCAGTTTGATGTGATAGTACCCCTAGGAGAGTATAAGAAACCAACAGAAACTCTGTCCTTAAGGAACTGTATTTGTCCAGTCAGTAGTGATGGAGAGACACATTCAGATTTTAAAGATATTCAAATGTAAAAAACAATTTCAAAGAATTAAAATATAAAAAAGGCTATGCCTTGAGTGTAATCAATCAAATGGGAAATTTCCAAGACTTTTCTTTGAAATTTATGTAATGCAAAATTTGTGTGCAATAACGTATAGAACTTTGATATAGTTATTAAGAAACTATTTTAGCAAGAACTTGCCATATGTCATATCCTGAACTATTGTATCAATTTACATAAAAATTTTACATACAAAGAATCTAAACATAGTTAAATGAATTATATGAGAAAGTATAAATGTAAGATTTTGGTCCCTAAATATGAGAATTATAAGATGCATTCTTCAAGAGTATATGGAATAAGAGGTGGTTTAACCTGTCTTCTTGTTGTTTTGTTCTAAATATCTATGCTCAGCTCAGGTTTCCCTTGCACCCTCCATCCCATCCCCTGATTGCTCATATCTCTTTAGCACCAGTCACCATTAAAGCCCGGTCCCCTTTGGAAGGTAGGTCTCTGTGAAAGATGTCTATTGTCTGCTTTGTGGTATTGCACACGAGACAGATCATGAAATACCTAATTTATTCAGCTGGCCATCTATTACCTACATTCCACTGGGTGCTAGGGCTAGGTGACTTGGAAATCTTTTTTTAAAAGGAGCATTTGGGTTTACTTGGCATAACCATGACATTTTTAAAATGTGCTTTCTTTCCTCAGAGGTTACTATGATTTCACCTTCAAAAGGAAGCATTCAAGGTGGTGCCACACTCCGAATAAATGGTCGGTTCTTTGATCAGACTGATCTCCCAGTGACAGTTCTAGTTGGAGGTATTTTCCATGATTTTTAATATGTGACTTTCTAAGAACAAATATTGTCTGTTCTTTAATAATTTGTAGACAGAATAGCAGTTTTTCCTCAGTTATTATATTGAAGTAAAAACTGGATAATTTACATAAACGATGGAGCTCAGTGCCCTTTCTACCTCAGTTTTCCAGCGAGGTTGATACTATTGGACCTGAAGCTGTGAGGGTGGCACCAAAGGGCATTGTATTAGGGTTGCCATCTACAAATTCCTCACCATGCTCTCTATCTAATAAATCTTTAAATATCCTTTTGAACTGTTGCTACTCCTCAACAAGTTAGCTAATTATGGGGAAATTTTAATTAACATCTTGGGTACTGTCCTCATCCCTCTGTGCTATATGTGGTATATGATGGCACCTGCACATTAGAGATTATGGGTGGCCTTGTGAAGAGCACTAGTTAACTGATGCATGGAGGGTTTGTTTCTCTGGCTGTGTGTCCATTTTGTGTATCTGTCTAGATCTGTTCAGAGACAGTGTTGTGTTAGGGGTTGTGAGGAGAACAATTAGAATCAGGACATGGAGTGTATAATGTTATTTTATGGTGGTCACCCAAAGTTGACACAAGAAAATGCAGGAAATCTGTTCACAACACCAAAGACACAGAATATTCAGTCAAGGGCCAGAATCCCATAGCAATGTCCCTCATGAGTCCAGATGAAGATCCAGAGCTCATGACAGTGCCTCCCACAAGTCCAACTGGACGTCTAGAACCCACAAGAAAGATTCACACCAGTCTCTTTTACGGATCTGTGCTGGGAAGGCCCAAAGGTCAGCTGTGGAAGCTAGAAAGTCTGTGACAGTGGGGTGAAGGAGCTGTGCTGGTAGGTTGAGGGTTCTACACTGGAGCTGAGAAGTCATGCTCAAAACAAGGACCAGGGCTGTCCTGAAAAACACCACAGCCACCCTCAGCAACATGGAGGTCCCAAGCTTCTCCAACAATAATCACAGTTGAGTACGTACCAGGAAGCGATGAGTTCATCTGGAGATTAAGCAGCACATGTCTTCCCCTTCGGCGCCAGGAAGCAATGCTCGATGTGAGGACCAGAGCTTCTGCAGGAGACCCAAGGCTCTAACAGCAACACTTAGTGAAATCCTCAACGCCTCAACGCCTTTCTTCTCCTTCTCCACGTCTCTCTCTATGCTGGCAACTTTCCTCAGTGGAACATCTGCACTCAGCACCACGGTGATTTAATTCCGCTGGCATTAAGTTGACCACCAGTTTTTAATCCATAACAGACAAGGAACTGTGCAGTTGAAAACTGAGGTTGGGATAAATGTAATAAAGGGACTCTTCCCTTAGTCAAAATGACATCACTCCCGGGGAAGATGGGGCACATCCTGCCTGCCCGTGCAACTGGGCACATGCTTGTAAGTTTTCTTCAACAAATCTATTGTTCTGGTAGTTTCCACTTTTTAATGATTCTGAGCAGGAGCTGACTTAAGAAAAGAGAAATGGACAGAAAGCATCCTCATCTAACACGTGTGCAGTATCTTTCAGCTCTGAGAAAACTTGCTGGTCATCTGTGTAAATAGTAAATTCTGGCCCATAAGATTTTTATATTCAAATCATGTATTATTTTGATGAGATGTTATGCTTTAAATATTAAAGTGTATAAAATGATTGCAATTTCTGTACTGTTTCATGATCTATTATGCATATTTTGATTATGGGAAGTCCATTTTCTATCACATTTTATTGCCATTAAGATGACTACCAGACTTGAAATTTGGAGTCTTAAAAATTTCTTAAAGCTGGGGATTTGGCTTAGTGGTTTAAGCACTTGCTTGGTAAAACTTCTAAATTTAACAAAAATTTCTTAAAAGTAGTGATCCATTTATGCACATTTTTACTCTGAATAAAAATTGATATAATATATGGTTCAAATTTATCATCTTCTGTTTCAATTTTCTTGCATTCACAAGGCATTCAAAATACCGTACTGAAAAGTAGCATCGATCCGCATTTCCCAGACCATCAGGTGAAAGTTGGGAAGAGATTTCTCTCCGTTTCCCTTGTGCTCACTTTTCATGGACTGCGATTGCTCTTTCAGTAACCACTGGTCCTGAGCTTCCATGAGATACACTTCTGAAACACAGACTCTTCTTACCAAACCCAATCACTTTTGTGTAGAAGTTACAATTGTTCTCTTTAGGACACTTGTCTGTCTAGGATTCAGTATGAATACATTTTATGTTGTCACTTACGGTTTTCATTGGAAGAAGATGGACCACTTTTCCTGCTTAGGAAGGCCAGGATCACACCTTCATGAATCCTGCTTCAACAACGTTTTTTCAGGACTCTGAGGGACGGAACATAAGGCTTCACCCTGCGCTCAGAAGTGATTTTTTTTTTTATAATGATGTAGTTTTATCAGTTTTTCATGTTTTTTCTCAGAGATTTTGAAATTTTCTATCTCAAGCCTATGATGACAGTATTTTGGCAGGAAATTTTTCTTTTGTGGAAGTATAATAACTAATAAATGATATGCATTAATGGGAAATATGTAAAGAAAATGGAGGACCCCAACTTCGCCATTTGCTCATGTTACTTTGTTTGAACTGAAAAATTATTTCAAGATAAGTTAATGTGATTTATATTCTGAAGATTCATTTGTAACCATTTTGCATTTTGTTTCCCTGTAGGACAACCTTGTGATATTTTGAATGTCACAGAAAATAGTATATGTTGCAAGACACCCCCCAGACCTCACATTCTCAAAACTGTGTATCCAGGTAAGTTACATAAGAGAGAATTACCATTTCTAAGTTTGCAAGAAAAGAATGTATGTGTGTGTGTATCATTCAAATTATTATTTGATTTTTTTAGAATTTATGATGTGAAATATAATACATTTTTTCTAAGTTTTTAAATTTTTGTTTCCTGGATTAGGAAATAGTTGTATCAAAATAGTTGCATCAAAGCTGAACTTGTGGTGATAAACCCAAACTTACTGAAAAGAGTATGTCTTTGTTGATAGAATATAATAGTACTTTTATTTTAGATTAAATTATAATTACTAAATCTTGGCACCATCTACATGCATATTTTGAAATGTCTTTCCCTGATTCAAAAAATAAATAAATGGGGGAGGTTAAATCCTAACTCCCAATAATTTGAGGCTGAAAACAGATGAAAGAAATATAACTCAAAAATTCATTTCAAGCTGGGCATGGTAGTATATACCTGTAATCCTAGCACTTGGGAGGCTGAGGCAGGAGAATCCTTGTGAGTTTGAGACCAGCCTGCATTACAAACTGAGCTCAAGGCCAGCCTGAACTGCACAGCAAGATCCTGTCTCAAAAGACAAACCCCCAACCCCCCAAAACACATTCATTCCATGCTTTCCCCTTGTAACCCGCAGTGTATGGCTTTCACGTCATTAATTCCATTGAAATGCTATGCATGTGTTTGAGCATTGCTTACGTCTCATAACTTGTGCACACAATGAAATCTACTTATAATTCAGTCACTGGTTGGTATTTGAAGCCTAATAAATTCTCTTTGCCAACCCATATATTTCTTTGCCTTGAATTAGAACAAGTCACCAGTTCATGAAAATAACTTTGGCATTTATACTTGATGACTTTAGAATACGTTGGGCACAGGAAACACTGCTTCTCTAAAAGGTTGATGTGGTCAAGCCTTTCTCCACCCAGATAGAAGGTGGAGACACTGCATCATGATTCCCGTCAATGGATTCTTCTCTTGCGTTGTATTTAGGTGGGAGAGGTCTAAAGCTTGAGGTGTGGAATAGCAGTCAGCCAGCGCAGCTTGAGGAGGTCCTGGGACACAATGAGAAGACACCAGGGTACCTGGGTGCCATCTGGGTGGATTCTGCTTCTTATATTTGGCCCATGGAACATGACACATTTGTTGCACGCTTTAGTGGATTTTTGGTGGCTCCAGATTCGGATGTTTACAGATTCTACATCAGAGGTGACGACCGTTATGCCGTTTATTTCAGCCAGACTGGACTTCCAGAAGACAAGGTAAGGGAGCTGCGGAGTATTATTCGATGTGATGTAAACAATACAATGATTCATCTGTACCCCATTTTTATCCTCAGTCGAAATCAGTGCAAATTTTAAAGAATTTAGGAGAAATGATTTCATGTAATTGGTTCTTGGCTATTTTAACACATGAGCTATATAACATTATAGAAAACTTGTAACCTAAAAGAAAGTTTTTCTCTTACTTGAATTTTGTCTGCCAAGGTAAAAACACATATACTTACTTTCAAACAGAAAGATTTTCATTGTAACCTTTAAATAATTATAACCACATGGAAAGAATGGAGATATTTCACTATTCTATATTTACTTGGTCATAAGATGAAAGTCTGTCCTTTCCTGGTGATTTGTACTTTGATTTTACATAAATTGGAGCATATATTCAATTTTATAATCATTTTTTCCATAGGAATATTAAATATTAAATGTTATTACTAGTTTTTATGACAACAATATGCTATTAAGATGTGATCAAAAACATGCTGTACATTTAAGTGTATAAAAATCATGACAGTACAAGGCATATTACTATCAACCTCCCTTTAAATATTTCCTTTCTTCTAACACGTTATCCCGTCATTCTTGCTACTTTCTAGAGCAGTGCTGAAGTCCTCTTTCATGAGTGGCTTTTGCTCTGCTGTCTTGGCTGCTTTGATGTCCTGCACTGACTAAAATATTGACCTTTCACGGTCACTTTGATGTTGAGAAAGAGCCAGAACTTGCACAGTGACAGATTTGGTGAATAAGACGGGCAAGGGGGCACCACTGTGCTTTTATGAACCTCCCTTTCCATTGGAAGGAAAGCAGTTGCACTTGCTAGCAGCACTCACTTTGCTATTACTCTATTTTCTTAAATCACGCTATGTAAAGGCACTAGGAAAAACTTCTAGATCTGCCTTGGAAAGTACCCAGAATGATGGCTCAAGCGTGTTGATGGGATAAATGTGTTAGAATTGCAGGGAAATATGTTGAAGGGATTAAGGGCAACGTATCTTTTACTGTAATACATCTTTAAAATTTAAACATTCACTACCTATTTTGATCACACACCACATACGTGGGTTTATTAAGCTTAGCTAAATGTCTCCCTACTGATAAGTTTTTAACTTACTTCTGAATTTTTGTGAACACAATACTTTAATAAATATATGCATTCATCAGACTCTTGTATTTTGGCTTATTTTCTCAGGACAGTTTACACATATGAAACCAGTAGATTAAATCAAAATCACTTATTATGATTCAATTTATATGTCAAAATTGCTTTCCAAACTGGTTGTGTAAGTTTAAATTGATACTTGTACGTGATAAAGTCTAATTTAACACAGTGCGTCAGCATGCTCATTCCAAAGATGGCATAGCCATTCGTAACGGAAGCATAAAGTACTCCCACTCTTGTAGGCAGAGCTATTTAGCAATCCTTGGCGTCTTTCAGAGCTCACTCTAAGGCTCTCACTATCTTTTAGTGATAGTAACCTTTTTCCTAGTATGGACCTTTTCATTTTCCTTTGTAATTCTTGTAGATGGAAAATCTGCAATCTAGGTGGTACACTTGGTGTTGTGCTGTTGATGTGTTAGTGAAAGTTGGAGGGAATGTTGTGAACCTGATAATTTTTAAAATTCTATGGTGTCATAGATAACAAATTTTAGAAGAAAAATGTGTAAGAGTTTCATAACTTTCTATTCATGTAAGTTCAAAGTCTGATGGAAATGATAAATGAAAATTAAATGTTGAGAGATTTAAAATTTTTTTTCTATCTTTCTGGGATAAGGTGAAAATTGCGTATCATTCTACCAATGCCAACAGTTATTTTTCCAGTCCAACCCAAAGATCAGATGATATTCATCTTCAGAAAGGAAAAGAGTAAGCCTTTTTGCTTGTCTTTAAACTGCTGTGTGGTATTTATCCTAGATAAACAGATGTTGGGCAGGGGTCTTGAGACTCAAGAACTCTAAATATAAGGTATGGATCTCACTCATCGTGTTGGAGTATCAGAGTCATTCTAATCAACCTGAATTTCCTGAGATAATATCTTATTCTCCAGGTTACAAATGGAACCAACCTCAAGGAGAGTGAGTATAGGATGCAGTCACTTTCCATCACCATGTGGTGAACACCTGAGATCATCAATTTACAAAGAGGAAGGTCTATTTTGACTCACAGATTCAGAGGTTTCAGTCCATGGTGGTTGGGCCCTGCTGTGGTGGTACCTGACGATGGTGGGGAAGCTCATGGCCCTTTTACCTTCTGGTATCATAGAAGGAGGGAGAGGAAGAGAGAAGAGTAAGAAGGAAGGAGGTGAGGGGAGTGAGGAGAAGGTGAAGGAGAAGGAGAGGAGAGGAGAGAGGAAAAAAGGGAAGAGAAAAGTGGAGGGAAGAGGGGAGAGAGAGGAAGAAGCCTGATTCCATTAGGCTCCATCTCTTACAGGTCCCCCATCCCAGGAGTGCCGCAGGCTGTTGACCAAGATTTTAACATGTAGGACTTTGAGGGCCATTTAGGATCCAAATCATATCCAGAACTTTCATCCTGGACACATACAAACACTCCATTACAAAACAAGAGCTATGCCTGTTTAAGCCTGCCTTCCATTGTCTTGCATGTTTTCCAGTTCTGCACGTCCTCTGTGTTGTACTCCAGGGAACTATTATTATGATCTATAGTAGGAATTTGCTTAAACTCCTCAGGGATAGGGGATTGTATCTTCAGCAATAAGTATTTAACTGAATGAGTCAGTCATGTATAAGGACCACTCTCTCCTAGCACAGGTATCTTTCATAATTTTATTTCAGCAAACTGCTATGAAATTTTTGATGTTTTCATATTAAAATTGTATACAGGTTACATCTATACAATATAAATAATTTAATGTATTTTAATATAATGTTGATTTTTTTGTTGAAAATTATTTCATAACAAGTGTTCTGGGGAAGCTATATTTATTAATTACTCTATTTTCCAGATATTACATTGAAATCTTGCTGCAGGAATATAGATTAAGTGGTTTTGTTGATGTTGGACTGTACCAGTATAAAAGTGTGTATACTGAACAGCAAACAGGAGATGCAATAAATGAAGAACAAGTTATAAAATCCCAGTCGACAGTTATACAGGAAGTCCAGGTCTGCTTGGGTGACAGATCTACTTTATGAAAAGTTAATGTGTAGGGCTGGGGGCTGAAACTCGGTGTAGAGACCTCGCCTAACATCCCTAAGGTTCTGGGTTTGATTCCTAGCACTTCAAAAAATAAAAAGACAAGTAAATTTTGAAAGAGAGAAGCTTTATTTGGCTATTATTTTTGGTAGGTTAGATGTTGTTTTAGGGGAATGCTATCACAAACAAGTAGTAAGTTGTGGCTGGGGATATATATATATATATATATATACACTATATACTACAAACCAAGCAGGTTGTTATAGAATAAGACAAATTGTTATAGAGTTTAGAATATTTTCTGATTTCTAGTAAAGCACAGCAAGAAAGAGGCATTGAATAGCTGAATTATGGTGATTTAAAGTGTATTTTTCCATATACTAACCATTTGTATTCTTAATTCTGTATTTTAAAATTGGAAACTAGGTTATAACTTTGGAAAACTGGGAGACAACTATAGCAATTAATGAAGTTCAGAAGATCACAGTAACCAGCCCATGTGTGGAAGCTAATTCATGTTCACATCACCAGTACAGGCTAATCTATAACATGGAAAAAACCGGTGAGTTACAAATACAAGAGTGATGATATTTCTCTTTATGTGTAGACATAGGTATAGAGTATTTGCTATAGTCCATGCTATGGTCTGGAATATAAAGCTTGAACAATGGGCTAGATAAAGAAGAAAAAACCTATATTATGAGGAAAAACCTCCAGATTAGGCTAGAAAGTGGCATCATTATGGACAACTTTCTGTTCTATACCATCATTTTCCTGTCTAAGGATAGTAATAACTGTATATCAAACACACTTAAGGATTTCGTATGGCTGTGACTCATTGATGCAAATTCAAAAAATAGAAATTAAATTAATCATTACAACATTTCAAGTTCTCAAATTAAGTGATCTATGAAACACTAATTTGTCGGTTATTAATGATACATTTCTACATTTGATAACAAATCTTAAAAATAATTTTTGCATTTCTGTTCATTATTTCAACTGGTAAATATTCATAAGTGCTTTCTATTTGCAAAATGTAATACTTAATACTGTGGGAATATTAAAATAATGAAATGTAACTCTTTTCCAACAAAGGCATCATAAATCAATTAGATAGGCAATATTATTGAATTTAAATCAATTTCAGAGTGTACATCTCCAAGTTTGATCGCTTATATGGTATAGAGTATGGGTACTTTGAGAAGTTAGGTATTAGACTGCAGTTTTGGCCAATAATCTAGAGTGATTTTAATGCTTCTGCTTTTTTCCCTAATTCTTTCAAAAGTCTGGCTACCCGCTGATGCTTCTGAAGTCCTATTGCAGTCTGCTTTAAATGACCTCTGGTCTATAAAGCCTGATTCGTTTCAAGTAATGAAGTTACGAAGTCTCCAGAGCTGTATGTACACAGTGACTTTCCTATCAGATAGAGGTAAGCTTGTGTTTCATTGTGCACTTCTCCAGGAAAGAAATTTACCTCTGTGCAATGCCACTGTAAAAAGGGAAGGGTTTTACAAGTGAAAATGACAGAAAGAAATATATTTGGAGCCTTGCTCAATTTCAGGATGCCGAGAAATTAAACAGTTGATGTTTTTCTATGGTGATTTAAATTCTAGTTTTATTTCAAGGAATATACAACCCCAGAGTACAATGCAGCCACTGTATGCACACCAAATAAATACTCAACGTATTTTACAAATTAGTGAAAATGTTAATTCTGAAAGTGAAATTTAAGGAAATAAGTATTGCTAAGGAGACAGCATTCTGACCAAACCTCACCTGAAGAAAGGGCTCTGAAGTTACATTCACAAGGGAATCTTTGCACACTGTGGCTCCTCCTTGAAGACTGGCAAAGATGGATCTGTTCTCATTATCTTTTTAAAATTTCAACAGATAATTTTTGCCTTCATATTAATATTTTACACAAGAAAGATTTGAGACTATTATGGTGAATAAAATTTAGCAGTGACTTTGGCTATTTAGTATATCTAAGGCCATAAGAAGAAACTTTGGGTGTGTGTGTGTCTTTTATACGGGCACATAAGTAAAATGTTACCTCAGTGGTTATGTCTTATCTTATGACATCAATAATTTAACTGTTGAGAGGAGGATGCAGATTTGTAACAGCTAACTGCCCATCAACTGAGAATGGGTATCTTTTTATACAATAGATTTATCTTTTTATGTCATTTTGAGACAGGGTCTCACTCTACAGTTCAGACTGGCCTTGGGCTCACTTTGTAGTGTAGGCTGGTCTTGAATTTGCATAGATCCTCCTGCTTCAGAATTACAGGAGTGCACCACCACAGCCCACTAATCTTTAAATAAGATACAAGGATTGTATCTTTTTATATGATGGAGCTCTACTCAACCATAAAGAAAGATCAACTTGAGGCTTTTATAGGTAAATGGATACAATTTGAGACCATACTCTTGAGTGAAATAAATCAGACTCACATCTGTAGACATCACAATGTCTCCCTGGTGTGAGAAACCAAAAGAGTAGATAAGGTCCAAAATGTATAATAGTGAGCTGGGTGTTGTGGTGTATGCCTGTAATCTCAGCACTCTGGAGGCTGAGGCAGGAGCATTGGTGTGAGTTCAAGACCAGCTCAAACTGCATAGTGAAACCCTGTCTCAAAAAAAAAATGTACAATAGATATTGCACAATGGGAAGAAACTGTTTGAAAGGAAAGAGAAACTGGGGTAGGAGAAAAGAGAAAGTAAGGAAGGGAAAAGAAAAAAAATACAAGGTAGTTAAGATTGTTATACTACCAGTTTCTCTTAGTTCATTGAAAAGAAAGGTTTGTGCTAATATTGTTTGGACAATTTTTCATGACTGTATCTTGTACTCTGAGTAACTACTTTGAGAACAACAATATGTAGTATATTAACTATTGTTACTCTCCTATTATTTTATTTTGAAATTTTTTTTTTCTTCAACATAAAAAATCTAAAATTGTCATGAAAGTTAGATTGCCCAAACACTATGTAGATGAAATTATGGTTATCCTTGTTGATCTACTACTTAGCAATCAGAAAGAAATTCCAGGGTTCCAGCAGTGACCCCAGGAAATACAATGCCACAATCAAAACTGGATACATTTTATAATGTTACAGAAGATCGATGAGATTCCTCATAAAGCAATCTTCCAAAAAGTAGAAACATCTGAGAACAAGGCCTTCTTTCTCTCGGTGTGGCATTATATGAAAAAAATCCCTCAAGTGTGAGAAGTTTTCTGGAAGTCAGTTTTGTGCTATGTCCACATCCAAAGAAAGTAGCAATATCTCACCCCAGCCCTTTGCACTAAAATAATATGATTGCCGCAAAAGTAAAATAATTTTTGGAATATCCTGCTGCCCACTGATATTTTCTTCATGGTCAGGTACATCCTTTTGTTTATCTTATGTCTATTTCCACTTGAGCCATAGAAACAGAATCTTAAGCAGGTAGTACTCTGTAGTTTTGCTATTTATGTTATAGATAACTACTTCAATTTAAAAACCTTCATTTTCCCATCCATCTTTTCCATATGTGTTAATGAAATGCTCAAGGAAAACCAATTTTGTTAAGTTCAAGTGTCTATTACGGATGTTCATTTTTTTCAATTAAACTATTTCTTAAAATTCTGCTTCCTAATTCACTGCAGGAGACTTTGATCTGCTGGGTTATGAAGTGTTTGAAGGCAATAACGTTACAGTGGATATTGAAGAGCAAACCAAAGGAAAACCCAGTCTGGAGACATTCACACTGTCCTGGGATGGCATTCTTTCTAAGCCTCTTACTCCGTGGTCGTCAGAAGCTGAAGTATGTTCCACCCACGCTCCTCCCGTGCACTTGCCCCGTGTCCTCTCCCAGCGTGCAGATGAAAAAGAGAAAGACGTATCACTTCTAAAGATCACCACAAATTATTTAGCATTTAATCAATTACCAAAATTTACATCTGTACATATTTTGTCTAAAAAGGGACGCAGAATTCATCTAGCACAGCCACCTCTTTTTCCTGGACAAAGCATCTGGAAGTCATCAGAGCGCAGCTTTGCTTTTGTGTAGGCTTTGTGTTCCTTCACCTGCCCCAGCCCTGTTCCTCATCACAAATCCAACTTGTCAGCGTATAAAAGTCAGAACGACCTTGAGGGATGTTAAAGTATCTTGTTATTTCATCCAATAACTAAATGCCAATCATCTATAAAGAATACTTGAACTAGTAACACATCCTCCCACTTGGCACGGTGGGTAGGAGTCAACCTGCAGTGAGGAGAAAAAGGGAATAACACAATTACAAAGAACAAGGAAGGAAAGGGAACTTCTCAGATCTATGTCAATGGACTTGACATTTCTGCATGTGGGCAGCGTTCATAGGAAAAGGATGTTGAATTAGGTTACTGAATCATGGCAAATACTCGTACAGTGAATTTAAGTCACTATTTGTCTGACTAAAGACTCTGCATTGTCTCAAGTCCTTAATTTTAAGCAAGAATTAGTTTTGTACTTTGCGAGAGAAATAAATGTGTTATAGGAGCATCATGAATGTGTACTAATTCTGTATAGTCCAGAATTATTTATTATTTTAAATGACCATAAATAATGGAGTTGCATTATGCCTCTCTTAATTGGAAAAATAGAATAGTTGGAGTCTATAGGGTTTTTTCTTAGTGAATTTTGAGTTAATTGGAAAATCTTTTATTTGGAATCTGTTTAATTGGGTATAAATTATTAAATTCTCTTCACTACTCTTTAAACCACAAGTAGATAAGCATGACTATGTTATGTAATAAGTAAGCTAACAATTAGCCAATTGAATATAAAACTGTCATTCTTGAAACTTCTAAAAAAATCAATGGACCCTAAAATGATCATGTAGACAAAATTATTTAGGAAATGATTTCACAATTCTGGCTAACTTATAGGAAATATGAAATACATACTAGAATTTATTAGTAGAATTAATAATAGAATATTAACTGAAAATTAGTAGATGGAGTAATTGAATTGCTAATTGAAGAATTATTTTGTGAAAAAAATTACTAAATAACATATTGTTAATTTAGTTTCAGGTAGCTGTGGAAGAAATGGTTAGCACTAAATGTCCACCACAAATTGCTCATTTTGAAGAAGGATTTGTTGTGAAATACTTCAGAGACTATGAAACTGATTTTGAGTTGGTATGCTTTGTTTAATGAATTTTGAGACTGATCAGATAGGAATTTATATAAAGGTTGGAAATTGTTGGTGTTTTGGGGGTATGTTAGTTACTTTTTTCTCACTGCTGAGACAAAATACCTGATTGCCAAAAGGAAACAAGGAAAGGTTTATTTAGCTTTCAGTTTGTGGAGGTTTCAGTCCGTACTCAGCTGGCTCCAAGGCAGGCTGGCATGGCTGAGGGGCAACTGTTCATGGTGGATGTGGCAGTTACCAGAAGTGACAAGAGCAAAAGGGCAAAAAGATGAGGGAGCAAACCTCTTTCACTCCTTTATATTGTATGCAGACTACCTGACCCAGGTTGGGTGCAGCACTCACCGACATTCCCAGCACTAGGCAATGAATCAATCACAAACTCTAGGTTCAGCAGCCTTGGAAATGTATCCTCAATGACCGCATAAGGCTTTGGGGGAGCATCCAGACACAAACCATGATGGGAGGGGCAAGGATTATTTCTTTTATTATTCAAAGTCAAATTGCAAAAATAATCATGTTATAGATTTATTAGTAGGGCTTGTTGTAGCATCTAAATGCATTACAAAATGATTCATTTATGAAAACTGTATCTGCACTACACATAAATATACTTGATTGATAGAAAGTAGGTAAGATGGACAAATGTAAGATCTATACTGTTTTTGTTTGTTATTTTTTCACATGGTTGCAAAAAAATGTCCTTTTTCTTTACTGGTTTCAGTGAATACAATTTGTAGTTGGAATTATATAGTAAATTACTTGTCTTGCTTTTGGACATTATTCTCTGGTTGACTAGTTCAGTGCCTAATCCTCATTTCTTCTTTGATATTTTATTTACTATACATAAAGGGGAAAGTTAAATATACTTCCTAGTTCTTATTTTGAAGACTTGATGAAGCCAGATATTTCCAAGTAAATATTATTAGAATAAGAAATATACTAATTATTTGGTTTAAATCAGTGTCTTAGAAGCAAACTGTGAATCTTTAAAAATATGTATGGCATAACACTTTATATGAGCAGATTTATTAATGAGAAAAAAGGAAAATGTATTTAATGAATAACTTTTTCAGTTTGACCAAAGTATTGGCATCAAAATGTAGTATTAACATAGAGATTACACAAGTACTTTACACAAGTAATGTACATTCTATTGTTTTCCTATGCACCTACCACCATCTCCGCATACATTTCTATACCCAACCTTTCTATTTGCATTTCCTAACACCAGGTTCTTTTGTGTCTCTGCCTGTTTTGTGCATATATTTTAACCTTGTCTGAAGACCTTTAGCTCTTCCTTTCCATTCTGAGCAACTCTCATTTATCTCATTTGTCATTTCTTCTGAGTCATTCTTCTTGATGGTTTCATGTGAGTTAGATGTCTGTCTTTGGGCGTAAGATTATAATTATTGTTCCTATTGTCCCAAATTGGAGGTCCCCGTATAAAGAGGTTGTGCTCTTCACCTGAATTCTGGAGATTAAACAAAAAATGAACAAACCTGGCACACAGTAAACACTGAATAAACATTCATGGGAGGAAGGAACATCCTAAAGGAGCTCATAATATAAGTTGCATGCAGATGAAAAAGAGAAAGGGAAATAATCAAATGCAAGCACAAGGGATACTAGAGTATGGATTTGAATGAGAGCTTTCGAATTTCAGAGAAGGGAGAAGGTATTTAAAATTAAAGCAGTTTGGGATATTGTAGGATCATGGTCAGACTTTAAACAATTCGGTGGTTGATGTTGGGAGAAACACTAAATCATATTTTCAACTGAAATATTATTGTTTCTGTAGGAAAATGTTAATAGAGGCCAGAAGACAGCTGAAAGCGATGCTTACTGTGGTCGTTATTCCCTGAAAAATCCATCTGTTCTTTTTGACTCAGCAGATGCTAAACCAAACCAGCTACCATATGGAGACATTTTATTATTTCCTTATAATCACGTAAGCTCAACAAAGCGTATGCAAATTGAATCTGGAAAATACCGTGATAATATAATTTCATGAAATTTTAAAACAAGGAAAAGTACTTGTCGTGTGAAATCATGTCATGTTGGACAGGCATTGTTCACATCCTGAGTGCTTTTTTGATTTTTTTTCCTGGTAATTCTCAAGAAAGAGAGAAAGAAAGAATATCGTATCATTTATCTCATGATCTTAGAAGAAATTGCACACAGCTTAAATACTGAAAAAAGTTAAATACAATATATTCTCCTACATTATATTCATTATTAGAGAAAAAAAATGGATAGCCATCCGGGACTGATCTTTAATATTTAGTTGGAGAAAAGTGAAGTAAATTCATGAAGAGAGGTGATGGCAGTTTTAGTGTGGGTTTTTAAGGCTAGTTTTATGCTTTGTTTTTAAAAAAATTTCTCAAACTGTATCACATGTTCTAAAGTTCTAAGTTCTTAAAATATCTGACATGCAAAACAAAAATATTTGGCATGCTTAAGGAGCTGTAGACCATTAAAGTAGGTATTTAATTACTACTTTATGACATTTTATCTTTACTTTTAAATATTCTATATTATGCACATTCCAATTAATCTGCCTGAATGTTTAGCAACCTTTGTTTTCTACATGTACTTGACTTCTAAGTTTATTGAAAATTTTAATGAGGGTTAGTACATAGTGCATCTCTATAAAAAGTGGTTTATTTCAATTTTTTAAGGAAGCCACACCTAAGAAAACAAAAAAATTAATTGGAAGGTCATTTCAATGCCATTTTCTTGTCAATAAATCTCCAATTCTTCTCCAACAGCTAACTGAAATTAACCATTCCTTTCTCTATATTCTGATACATTTTGTATGGAAAGTGCTCAATAAATATTTATAAAATTAAATTTGAACTGTGAAAAAATAATTTAATCACAAGATATTATTACTAATTTTTTCATATTTCTTGTGCAGTTATGCTTAGCATACAAAGGATTTTTGGCAAATCATATTGGTCTAAAATTTCAGTACCAAGACAATGGCAAGATTACTAGGAGCACAGAGAGACAATTTATGTATAACTTTGCTCAGGGGAACAGGTAAGTTACTCTATGAAGTTGAAAACAAGTTATAGAATAGTGTGTAAACTTTAAAGATAAGCTGATCTCTTGCTTTTTGCTGTTTTGTTTTGGGAATCATGTGCATGGGGCATCTACTTACAATTTTCCTGGCCTCCTACACATGCTTTCTAACAAAATTGTTGTTTTAGAGAGAAATCTAGAGATTACGGGAATACAAATTGCTCTAATGTCATTACTATCCATGACCACTTAGACAAAATAATGCTAAATGTTGTAATTTAAATTATATATTATTAAATTCAATAATGTTCCTAGATACTGAAAGATAGTAGAGATCAATTTAAAAATGTGTCGGTAGAGAGGACAAGTGTTTTGATGATTGTATCAAGATAAAAGGGAAATAGATAATCCAAAATGATGCTTGCTTTTCTGTGAGTTACACACATAGAAATGCAAACAGAAAAATATAAAGAAATGATTAAATGAGCCTGGAGAATGTTATTTGATGACTTCAATTTTACAACATAAGAACAAGTTAGTTCTGTAAAATTATGTTTTGGTTTTTACTCATTATTGTATCTCCTAGAATTTATGTAAATCCCAACTTTGCATTTCTGAATGTAATAAGTGCAAAAATTATTTACAATAGAAAAAATAATGAAAACACTTTTCTATTTTATAAAGTATGTCATTTTAAACAAATGTTTAATAAGAAAGGTCCTTTTCCCCAAAGATCAGATTTAGCTCCCAAATGGCACTGTCATGTTATTTAACATCCTATGAATGCTATGTGGGTCTTTGGTATTTTAAAAATATGTTTATCCTATCTCTGGTATTCTAGAGGTACAGAATGTGAAGAATGAGAGAGAGAGAGAGACAGAGAGAGAGACAGAGAGAGATACCTAGAACAAGGTATTAGTACTGACAAAGATGTTAATCTCCCAATGGAAAAATCCATGCCTTTGAGGCCACTAAATGTTAGACTATAGATTAGGACCAAAATGAGCTCCTGGGGTGAATGAAGTGATAGGGAACAATTCTGCAGTTCCACACGGTAATTGTTGACTCAAAAGAGGCTGCATCACTGGCAGTCACAAATAGGAAGGAGCCATGCTGGGGCCAAAGTAGACCCGTCCATGTTTGCTGTCCAGGAGCAGGGAAACCTGCAACCAGAGTGTATTACACCGTGTGTCAGGCACAGTTTGCTTCATATCTTGGGTAATCCCTTGATGGATCCTTATGAAGGAGAAGTTCTCCTCGAAGGGACATCTGAAAACACATCTTGCTACATGCCCAGTGGAATCACAATTTTAGCTTTGTGGCCCACTGTCTGCATGTACTCCATCCCATTGCAATAGGATTTTTTTTTTTTTTTGCCATAGGATGATTTTGTAACATTTTACAGACCTTATTTTTCAATGTAGGTTAAACCCTCACTTAACAAATAAGTAGGTCTCTCTCATTAGCCTGTGGCTTCTCTTTTCTTCAGGCATTTGAAAATGTACTAGATTTGTTAGAACTAGTGAGTTTTCTTTATCCTAAATGTGATGAGATTTTAAAACAAGAATATCATCATTTTTGAAAAGTGCAGAGTTCTGCCATTAAAACTATTACCAGTCAAGGCCAAAAAATTTCACTTGACTTGCATGTCCATTTCTAGGCCTGTTTGCCTTTAGGTTACAGAGCTCGCCTAGATCGCGTAGATGTATTAGTGTTAATGGCATCGTATAACTTCCCCAAGGCAGTAATATTTGTGACTGTAAATCAAGTTCCAAAATTCAAAATCAGCTGCCTTCCTTTTATAACTTGTAATTACGGCTACAGTGGTACAACATGCTGTTGCCTTCAGTTTTACTTTTATTTGCAGTGTCCTCTCTTTTTTTCTTTTTTTCTTCTTTTTTTAAGGCAGGGTCTAGCTGTGTAGTCCATTCCAGCTTTCAATTTGCGGCAATCATCCTGCTTCAGGCTCTCGCGTGCTGGGATTGCCTGCGTTCACCACCCTGCCCAGCAGCAGTATCCTCTTATATGGCCTCTTGTTTGGCATCTCAAGTTTTCTAAGTAGTAAAATTACTGTGTGTTAAATACTTACTAAATTACTGGTTGTTAAAACTTCTGAATCATAAAATTAGTAATAAAATTCTCCTTAGAGGCCCAAAGTGCTTTTTAAAATCTAAACAGTGCAATAACAATGTAGCTGTGCATACAGTTTCGAAAAACTGATCCATGCAGTCTAAGCGTTGAAGTGCTAGAGATGATCTCTTGAATTTCTACACCATGAAGAAACTGAGAACAGAAAGTACCCAAACAAAGCAGTCAGTTAATAGCTACAGTAGAGACCAATGCAAGGATTGCTGTGAAACTATATTCAATTATTTGGGCACAGTATTTATCTATTCCACACTCTGATAGCTGAGTTCCTTTATTGTAATTAATGGGATTCTGGTACAGTTGACATTTAATGGAAAATCTGAGTCTAAATTATACATTTAAAAGATGCTATGCAACCACTTATATCTCCAAATAATCTAGCACCTTTGTGTCACTTAAAGTAATGTACAGTGACGCTACAGTAAGATATTTTGGAAATAGAATCAAATTCTACTTTTGCATCTTAGCAATGGACTAAACTTGCTGTTCTGTTTGTGACATTTATAACTAAGCAAGTGGGCTCCATTTTGTGTCTTGTTTCTGTTAATATGCTCTGCACAAAAATGCATTGTACTCCTTAATTTCCTTATCTGTTGTTTCTGAATGTTATTGACACTCCTGTGGCAACTGCCATACTTGATTGCAACATTAACTCTTTTACTGCCTATGTAAGGTTAAGTGCCTTCTCACTGCAGCCTTTCTGTACTAATGAAGTAGGCATGATGGTTTTTTTCTGGAGAGGGGAGCTTTTATTCACTAAAAGTTTTAATGACTTTCATGGTGCATTTTTTTGCTACTAATCTATACATCCAATTAATCACTCATTTCAGTTGGACCTATACTTGCCTAGATCTTCTGGATCTCATACAGAGTAAACAGACTGGGACAGATTTTTCTCTTCAAAGAATTAGTTTACAGACAGCATCAGAAATGCAATCTTTCTATGTGGATGTCGTATACATTGGACAGGTTTCTACAACCTCAACACTGGATGGTATGTTGCATCATTTTGTATCACTTGTAGTCCTCTAAGTTTATCTTATAGTAAAGCTTACTGCAGAAATTATTCTTATATTCTGTAGTATAGAGAGAAACATTAATCTCTAAATACTAATGACATTCTTTCTTCTCAATAATATTATGATTTAATTGTATGTTTTGATGAATAGGGCAAGGCCATTAAAGTTAAATGCATTCTAAAAAGTAAATTTTCATAGTATAGCAAGAATTAGCTTTATACTTGTAGATTTTGGTTCTCAATAGATGCACTGCGGCATTTTGATTGTTTGTTTTGTCATGGAAAAACCCACCAAGAGAGAGATCCATTCATTTTTGGGGGGCAGGGGTTGTGGGGCAAAGATCCGAAGATCCATTCTTAAGATGCAACTTTTGATATGGGAATCTATCTAATAAGATTGTTTGAAAACTTCATGGACATAATGTTGTGAATGAAAATGTTAGTTTTGATGGTCATAATATTGTTTATCTAGTTATATTAATAAACTCATACATCTGAAATGTGATAATAAAATAATAAAAATCAACAATAAAATCTTTTTTCTCATTTTCTTTATTTATATGTTGTAGAAATGCCCAAAAGAAGACTTCCAGCATTAGCAAGTAAAGGAATATTTTTGAAGCACTTTCAAGTGAATGAAAGCAAAAGAGATGAATCAACTATGACAATCCAATATTCTGTCACCATGACGTCATATAATTGCAGTCACAGCATACCCATGATAGCTGTGAGCTTTGGACAGGTAATCTTAGGGTTTTGTAAGTTATTATGTTCAAATTAATAAGCATTAGTTTTGATATGGTAAATTTTATAAATTTTTGAAAATAAATGACATGCAGGTTGTATATCTTTTAATAGAATAAGACAGTTATTCTGAGGATAAATGATGGTCGAGAATCCTCAGCATAAAAATTGATTTAAAGGCACTAAAACAGTTCTTCAAGAAATATGCCTATGGTGGGGAATGTGGAAATATTATTAAGAAAGAAAGTCAGACTTAAGTAGAATTTTTCCTGTTGATTTAAAAGGAAAAGCTATGGACTCCTCTCATGAATATCCTTAAACAGAAATTACTATACTGAAAGAAAAGTTGAGACTCTATATTATGATTTTAAATGGTTCTTATTGTAAGTAAAATCTAATATCCTTCTATAAAAATTTATACAAAAAAGAAAGATGTCTTTTTCCATCATGCCAAAAGAATCTGAATAATCTTCTGCTGTTTGAGCTATTTATAAGATCAGTATTGAGTACTACAAATATAATGAGCATTTTAAAATTTAATTTCCTTTAAAATTAGTTAATATCTTTTCCTACCACAAATTAAAAACAGATATTAATAAGCTTAAGTTTTTTCCTTTCCTTTATTATTACTACCTATTTGTAAAATGCAATAAATTCATTCAGCATACAGAAATGGTACATACGCGTATCACACCTCAATTCTTATTAAGCATTTGAAACTAGAGCACAGAAAACTTTTGCTAACTAAAAAACTTTAAGGTTAAAGGTAAAGGAAGACTATAAATATTACACAAAAATTGCTTTTACCTTCACTGCCCCAATGTTTTAGTCTTACTAACTTCAAGATAAATGTCTTAGAAATGGTTTCTGTCTTTTACTTTTAGTTTTATCACAAAATGTGTTAATTTAGTTCTTCTCAAAGCACTTCTGTTAATACCCCTCACTTTTAAAGATTTCTCATTAATCTAACAATTGGTAATTGTAGGTTTTAACTTCAGTTATTTATCCCAAGCTAAATTAGAAAATATAAGACTTAATTTTTGGGTCCATTTAAAAAAATTCAAATGAAAGCTAAAAGGAATAATATTGAGTGTTTCAATGTACAGAAACAGGCATTATAATTTTGGGTAATTGTAGATTCATGTTCACTTGTAAAAATAATATAGAGATATTCCTATATCCTTCACCACTTTCACTCAATGGTAACTGCTTGTACAATGTAGAAGAATGCAACAACTAGGAAAATGATGTTGATACACCATACTCATGTCCTTATTCAGATTTCTTACTTTTATATGCAGCAGTTATCTGCATATAAAAGTGGGCGTGTGTGTGCACCTGTGTGTGTAGTTCTTTATAATTTTTTCACAAGTGCACATTCATCTAACTTTCGCCCGAGCAGTTCCATCACATTCGTCCCTCATTCTTGTATGCATTTTTGTATGCAAGCCACCTCCCTCACGCGTTTCCTACCACAAAGTTGTCCTGTCTCTATAATTTGTCATTTCAACAATGTTATGTAAATGATATCAGAACTTATTTAAGCATACCGATGCTTAGCCTTTTAAGATTAGTTTATTTTACCCAGCATAATTCCCTTCAGGTATATCCAAGATGTGTCCATCAATAGTTAGCACTAGTTGCTGCATAGTATTTAATGATATAGATGTTGTAGTATGTTGAACCTTCTACCCACTGAAGAGCAATTGAGTTGTTTCCAGTTTTGAAATATCTCAAATAAAGCTGCTATGAACATTCATTTGTAGGTTTTTGTATGACAAGCTTTCATTTAAGGGAGTTATATGGCCAATAGTGCAATTATGGGGTCATATGGTAAACACAGCTGTATCATTTTGTAAGAAAATGTGATATTCTTTTTCAAAATACCTGAACCACTTTACATTCCCATCAGCAGCATATGAATGATCCAGCTTCTATATGAACTTTTTTTTTTTCAATTTTAGCCATTCTGATAGGTTATATAGTGGTAACTCATAGTGATTTTCATTTGCATTCCCTGATGGCTATGATGTTGAACTTCATTTTAGGGGCTTATTTGTCACTCAGATGCCTTCTGTGTATGTCTTCTGTCCATTTTCTAGTTGTATTTTTTTAACATTGAATTTTAAAAACTCGTCATGTACTCTACATACAAGTTCTTTGTTAGATATATGGTTAACAAATGTTTTCTTGGAGACCGTGCCTTGCCTTTTCATTTTATCAGGTCTTTCATGGAAAGAAAAGTTTTGGGATCCAATTTATGATTTGTTTCCTTTATGAGTGGTTCTTTTGGTTTCAAGTCTTCCAAGCCCTAAGCCATAAAGATGTTTTAGTTTTGTAAATATTACATTTAAAAAATATGATACATTTTACACTTTAGGCCATGTTATGCTTTGTGTTAATTTGATAAATGTGACATTAGGATGAGGTTCATTTGCTTGGTTATGGCTCTTGTTGCTTCAGCCCTATTTATTGAAAGCATTATCCTTCCTCGAAAGCATTATCCTTCCTCTACTGCTGTATCTTTGTGAAAAATCAGTTGAGCATAACTGTGCCATTATATTTGTGGGTTATCTATTCTTTTCCATTTTCTATATGGTGATCCTTCCACCAATAGCAGCATATTTATCACATACCTATAGAGTAACCCTTAGCACTGAGAAAGGAGGCCCTCTCATTTATTCTTCTTATGCAAAATACTTTAGCTAGTCTATGTTCTGTGTCTTTTTATATAAATTTCAGAATAAGCTTATTTATGTCTATGATAAGTCTACTGATATTTTAATAAGAATTAAGTAAATTGGTTTGAGAAGTATTGGCACCTTTGTTATGTTGAGCCTTTTAATTTGTAAACACAATTAATTTGCACACTATATGCCTCCATTTACCTAGGTCTTCTTGCTCTTGTTTTAAAAATCAATGCATTTATGTTGGATCTTCTTTGATTGCTTTTATAAAAATTTTAAAGTTTGCAAATCAAATCCAGAACATATTTGTAAGATTTCATTTTCTTCAAAATAATTGAAAATCATCTTATACTTTTAATTTCAGATTCTACATCTTCACTATTTGTATTTAGAAATGTGATTTTGTGTGTGTGTGTTGATCATGTAAACTGAACTCAGTAAATTTTTAGAAAGTACATACACTCATATAATTAATATTCAGATTCAGGTCAAAGAAATCATTAGTTCCCTGATAGCATTCCTTGTATCTTCTCTTTGACAGTAAGCTACTTGCCTTGCACACCCAAATAACCACTGTTTTGACCTCAACTACAATAAGTTAGTTATACCCATTTTAAACTTCCCAAAAGAGTAGAATTATGAAATTTTTTTTGTCTAACTTTCTTTACTGAATCTTTAGAGATTCTTATTGTTACATGTGATTCAATCTTTTTCATTGATACACATTATTTCCTGGTATTAAAATACCATAATTTATCCATTCTGTTGATGGACTTTTGCATTATTTCCCATTTGAGACTATTATGAGTCAAACTGACACGAACATTCTTGAATATGTCTTCTGGCACTCATGTTTCCTCATTTATGTACCATTTTAAATTCTATAAGCTTAACAGATAACTCTGAAGGATCAGCAGTGGGAAGATACCATTTTCACTATTAGAATTACAATCTATGAATTTCTACAGTTTTGTTTTGCTTCCATTCATTAATTGTGATGCAGTATTTTGAAAGTAGTGAGGTGGAGTCACTCTACTGGCAATATATTTACTTAATTTTTGGTTGTCCCCATATTTTATTTCTCCAAAAAACGTTTTCAGTTTTCTGATGGCCAACATTGCATCATCTCACGTTCTTTGCTTCCCCACAGTGATGAGCTTTGTACTTTGCCTGCTCGATAAATATTTGCTCCTTGAGTGATGGAGGATACACTCTGAATTAATGAGGTATTACAGTGGTTCCAGCTGATGGCTGCACAGATGACTGAGTTGACTTTGGCCTCATTACTGTGGTGATGCAGGCCTGGCCTGTGTTGATTTATGTGGCTCTCCTTAATGTTCTGAAGAATCACGAATACATGAGGCTCATTTATGTCTTGTCACAGGATTGTACCATAGTGAAACAGAAATCATGTTAGCCATTGTTCAGTTTAATCATTTTATCAATATTTATTTTTGGAAATTAGATAATCACAAGCAAGACAGAAAATGAGTCTGTTTTCAGAGGAAATAATTGGCCAGGGGAGTCAAAGATTCGTATTCAAAGAATTCAAGAAGCTTCTCCACCTATAAGTGGCAGCTTTGACATTCAAGCTTATGGGCATATTCTCAAAGGTAAATGAGAGATGTTTAGAGCACTGGTATAGCACATATGTGTGTATAGTCTATAAAATGTTAGATGTTATTTCAGTTGAGAATTACTAGTCATTAACATTCATATGTCCAGTCACACAGGTGTTTAGATAATGCATACCAAATTATGGCCAATCATTACATTTTTGTTTTAAGCTTTTCTTTTACCAGAGTTTTTTTTTTAAAAAAAAAAACTAATCCACCCAAAGTCAATGTCATTAAGAGTGATTATTTTTATTTAGAAATAATGTGTAAAAGTCTGTAAAAACATATCAGACTCTTAGTATTGATTTTGCTGAAGGTGATTGAAATTATAACTTTCATAAATCATGCCTTTATCTAATAGGTACATTTTGGAAAGAAAATTAGCATGGTAGCCACAAATAATGATGATAATATGATAATACTATAGTAATTGAGAGTTGGAATATTACTTTTTCACAACATCTTTACGTGTCCATGAGCTACACGTGTCTCCTGATACTTGAAATTTAACAGGTGCCACATACTGAAATAGCATTGATGTGTCTTTCAATTGTTGAAATAATAGCATTTTAAATTGTTTCTTTATAAAATTTGTCATTAAAATCATTTTTGCTCATTTATATTTGCTTTTTAAAATATTGCTGCTATACTAGAACCTTTTAAAATTGTGTAAGAGGTCGTTATCAGTTGGACAGTGCTGATCTAGGCAATCACAATAGATATTTTGGGGTACTGTCTAGCAGTATTTCTGTACATAACTTAAATAGATCTATGTAGATTTGATATGTGATTTATATAGATTATGTCAGTAATATAAAAGTAAACTATCTTGTACAAATGGCATTTTCATATTTTTTTCACACCTCAACAAAATATACTGGGTTATTTTCCCAAAAGTTTGTTCCTTTCTTGTCTTCATAAATTAGAAGTCATAAAAAAGAGAATTGATATTAAAAATAAAATGGGCAGGGAATATAGCTTAGCAGCACCGTGCCTGCCCGGCAAGCTCAAGGTCTTGAGTTCGATTTCCCAAACCCCCTAAAAAATTGAAAAAATTAAAAATAAAAATAAAAGTTTTTGAGCCATGATCACAGTCTGAGGTACATTATTTGTTCAGTTTTTCTTTCCCAGAAATGTATAAATTATTCACAAAAATAAGTTAGGAAATTCATTCTCACTGCATGGGAGCACGTGTAGCTTATGAGTGACATGCTTCATGTACTTTAAGAGGAAATTGGTTGTGATTTTTGACTTCTGGCGCTTGCTCTGCCCCTGTGAGTGCAGACATCCCCGCTGCTGCATCAGCTGCAGATTTGCGATTTGCTCTCCAGAGTCTGGAGGAGGTGGGACAAGTCTCGGTGACACGGGAGGGAACCTGTGCTGCATACTCCTGGAGCATCAAGTGGAGAAGCGCGTGTGGAAAGCAGAGTCTTCTACAGGTTCCCCCAGTTGGCTTGGCTTCCCTTCTCCTCTATGCGTTGTTTGCTTTTTTTTTTGTACTCTGCCTCATTCTAAGAAGAGCTGGAGACTATAAATTTAAAAAAAAATTCAAACTACAGACTGAAAATATTTTTAAAGAATTTGGACAGAAGATTGTCCTACACGGGGTTGACCAGGTGTTCTCTTTAATGGAGAATAATGTTTAGTACTTTATTCTCTGTCCTCTAGTGAAGTCCAGGAACACATGTGGTAGCGACCCCCTGAGAGGGGCAAGAAAAATACAGACTGGAGGAATCTCAGAACCAAATCCAGGTGCACTGTAAGGAGAGGCCAAGAATAATCTCTCTCAGTGTAATTCTGACACTAGAACTATATTCTGTGGCCTGGGATTCTTTTTTTTGTGGTTGCAAAGTTGACTTTTCCAGTTTACAAGAATTTCACTTATGCCTGGAGATCTCAGATGTTGTTATTGCTTATTTATAGTGGAGCAAGCCTTAAGCCTTATTCTTAGAATATGTGAAGAAAAGTAGTCTGGAAGCAAACAAAAGGTGCCTCAGCAGGGTAATGGGAATGTGGGAAACATTTTCCCCCATGCATTGTTAGTGAGAAGGTAAATTAGTACCCTTTTTTTGAGGACTATATAGTAGTGTCTGAATATAGATACTTTATGATTCAGCAACCTGGTTTATATAATTGTGTCCTACTGAAAGAATAATACAGATGTAAAATGACACAGGCACAAGAGGTAGTCACTACAGCATTATTTGTGCTAGTAAAAGCCTAGAAACTTAAATCTCTTTGATACTAGAACAGTCATTATGACAAATATGTAGATCCTCATATACTTCCCTGGAAAGACTCCCCTGGCATAGGTGGAAGATGCACAGCACTCCACTTAGGAAATCATTGGTAGGGAAGGAGAGGTAACAAAGAAGGAGATAAAAAAAAGTGTGTAATTTAGAACAGAAGTCTGCATGAATGTGCAAAATAGTAACAGTCTCACAGATGTGGGGGTCATTTTAAGAGGACTCATGGCCAGGAACTAGAATTTAAAAATTCCGGAACTGAGGCAACTCCCGTGACTGGTCTCCACCCTGTTGTGACCACGGGTCTCTGCTCACCCCTCTCTTCACTCCAATGACCAGTCTCCTTGCTCATTCACTGTTTGTTTTCCTCCGTGCTTTGCTCATGTGTGGGTCAGCATGGATCCTCCTGTCTCTTTGCCAGTCCCTGTACCCATCAGAAGGCTTCCATACTGCCAAAGGGATTTTGGAACAACCAGATCATGCATGCTGGTTTGATTTGGTTTCATTTTTACCACAAGGAGAAAAAATAACTCAGGGAGTAGATAAAAAACCAGAGTGGTGAGAGGTATAAAATGATAAAGGGGAAAGTTGAACACTGGCTGGAAGACTCTGTTTTCAATTATTCAGCAATAATTTATCAGAGTGGTTCTATTCAGCAAAGGGATAAACCGTTTTAAGAAAATCAATTACAGAAATACATTTTCTTTAGATTTACTAATTCTGAAATTTCAAGAAAAGCTTGTGTTATACACATCATAGCCATTCTAGTAAAATAGTTTTGTGTTAAAAATAGATTAATGATTCCAACATTATTGGAGAAAAGGCTAATATGACCGTTACAAAGATAAAGGAAGGTGGTCTGTTCAGACGGCGCATACTCGGAGACCTCCTTCGTACACCCCATCAGCAGCCACAGGTATTTTTGAAACTTTTCTCATAATATATTACTTAATTTTAAATATATAACTAATTTGCAATATACTAAAACTTGGTAAAACAGGGAGATGACCTGTCTGTTTTTATGTGAATATTTGTGTTAAAAGCTGATCAACTAAAAAATATTACTTTCTGGCTTTTGGGGAAATTATCTTCCAGATGATAAAGTAATGAGTCTTTAAGATCGGCTCCTGCCAGAATTAGAAAATACATTTTTAAATGTCATTTTCATATTAGCTCTGTGAAGTAATCACTCATGTCTCCATTCTTGTGATGAAGAAATTAAAGGGTGAAGAGTTTAGTAACTTCCCTAAGAGCAGCCTCTATTCTTCTTCATAGCCCTAACTCACTCCTAGAATGTCCTTTTCTTCATTTATGGTTTTACATAACTTCTCTATGAGAATATAAGTTGGGTGACAGAAGGGTTGTCATCTGTTTTGTTTAATGTTGTACATCCAGAACCCTAACATTCAGAACTATGTCAGATATGCAGTGGGCACAATTGCTGAATGAATAATTGACTGTCAAAGTGAAAATACATGGGCTAATTTTTGTGGACAAGCAAGAAAATGTAATTCCATTTGATCTAAATCCTATGCATATTTTATCGAGCCCTGCTACCACTTTGCCTGTTTTCACCGGCTCTGTTTCTTTTCCTGAAGGTTGAAGTCTATATCAATGGCATTCCAGCAAAATGTTCAGGTGACTGTAGTTTTACGTGGGATCCCACAGCTACTCCCCAAGTCTTGGCCATAAGCCCTTCTCAAGGTAACCACCTGCTTTTTAACTTGGGGTATGAGGTGAAAGGTAACTAGAAAAATATAAACTCTGCTAATGATTGTTTAAAGATACATTCATTCTGGTATTACCAATAAGGCAAGCAGGCCATTGTATAAAGTGAAAAAAAAAATCTACCACATAAGAATGCTTTGGGAAAGGCATTAATTACTTATTTCAGAAAAAATGCCTTTGAAGCTGAGGTACAATCCTTTTTGTTGTTGGTGGTACATTTTAAATATGATCACATTCGTCATAGAGAATTGGTATCTGTACATGATATAATTTATTTCTTTTTTCCCATTCCCCTACCCTCCCTCCAACCTCTCCCTTCCCCTTTTACAAAAGCTTTGTTTCTTTGCTCTCTCTCTCCCTCTTTACGAAATTCTTTGAAGTTCAGTCTTTCATGTATATCCTTTGCTAATCCTTTATACTCCACTTTCACAAGTTGGAATCATTCCCTAACATTTTACTGAGTTTGAGGCACGTTTGTTCAAATAAACTAGGATATTAATCAGAATCTTTCACCATAGGAGACCACTTTTCCTAGAAGACTTAGTATTAAGTCTAGTGACGACTTTTAATAGCTAGGTGCTACATCTGAGAATAAGAGAGAAAAGTTATTGGCAAGTACCCACCTATGTTCAGAGGTCATATTGCACCAAGTTTTTCATAGTATGTTACTGCTCCAAAAAGTGTGATTGCCTTTGTGTCTGAGCTCCTGGAGATTAAAGTTAATAGCAGGAATAAGCATTATAAAGGGTGATTTTTTTCCAATCAAAAAGATCAACTGAGACACTATGATCATATATTGAGTCGAAAACTTCACCCACTACTTATAAATCATTCTATAACCCCAAAGAGCTTTAAAAAATAAAAACACTGCTATTATTTTAGGTTGAAAAATGTTATCTTCAGACTTTTTAATAGTAATGTTATTGACTTTAAGGTAATTCATATTACAGTGTCAAAAATCTCACTAATAAGAACTAGATGAACATTTGGTTATAGTCTCTTGATATTTTTCATCTATCTTTGCCTTTTACAATGAGTTGCTATTTTTACATGCACTTTTTAAATATTATTCTTAATTCAAATAGCAATCTGAGTTGCCTTTCACTGTTATAATCAAAGTATAATAAATAGAACAGTATAATCCAAGTATAATAATGAAAAGCATAAAAATGGTACGAAATTTTTCTTCACTGAAAGTTGTTGTGTGTACTTACAGGTATCAATCTAAGAAAGAAATGTAGTACAGGAGCAGCTAAAGGCTTTTTGAAGCATCATCTCTAGTCTTGGTCCCCTTCCTTCCTCCCCAGGGGTGTTCACAGTGATTAATTTTATGTGTTTTCTTTCTTGCCATTTTAACACCCTTTGTATACAACACATATGGCGATTTTACCATGTTTATTCCAATGGAAATATCTTGTCATTCCTTACCTTTTTATTAATAATGCATTTTGTGATATCATATATGGTTGTAGGTATTCCTAATATCACTTTACAGTACTTTATAAGCATACTGATTTATTTGTTCATTTCTTGGTAGGCATTTAGAGTGCTTGCAGGCTTTTGGTTTTATAAATAAGACTCTTTTGAGCTTCCTTTACAAACCTACCATTGCATATAGTCTAGAATGTCTTAAGAATGTATGACCCAGATGAAATTGCTGGATAATAATTGGGTATTTGTGTATTCAGTTTACTGGATAACTCAATTTTCCTCCAAACGTGTTCTACTGCCAGCTGGTATGAGAGTGTCATCTTCTCCATATCCATACCAATATCTGAAATTATCAGTTTCCTAATTATGGCCAAACTGTGAATAAAGTTGTTATTGTTTTAATTTATCTACTCTCTCATTAACAATACACATGAGAAATTTCTTATATATTTTATGGACATTCGGATTAATTTTTTGACATTAAAATTATTTTTTCTCTTGAAAATTATTTAGCATCTTATATCTTTTTTATTGGATTGTCTTTTTAAAATTAACTTGTAGCTATTTATTATATATTATGTTCATGGATCCTTTGTATGGTACATATGTTCTACCAGTGTATCCTTTTATTTGGGTTTTGTAAATTTTTCTTGGAAACATTTAAGTCATTGATGTATGTATCTTGCCTTTCATGTTAACCATAGCTTTTTAATTTTATTCAAGAATTCCTCGTCTACCTTGAGAGATTAGATTATGTTTAGTTCTAAATTTTTAGAGTTTTGTTTTTTCATTCTTAGCTGTTTAACTTCACTTGAAATTTTTATTATATGTGGTGGTATATAAGTAGGTAGATCATGTATTTTATGTGCCAGTCAAACTCAAGACATTTTTAAGAGTCAAAGGAAAAATATTGAAGTTTAAAACACTGGGACAGTGTGTGTAAATGGACTGTCCTATTACCTTTAGGATTTATGCAACTCTAGATAGAAGAATCATTTTCTTTACAAAAAAAGAAGTGTCTGCACCACTGATTGTACAGGTTAACCTTTCCTGATGAATTTATAATGGCTCGTCTGTCACACATTAAGCTACTCTACAGATATGTCTGTTAATTTCTCTGACATTTCATGCTTTCAATCATGTACTTCTTTCCACTGTCAATGCCTAGATTCAAAATACGAAGCAAGACAGAATAATTCAATGAAAAAATTATACTCACCAAACAAGTGCTTTTATTTCCTACTATTTTTAGGTATACTGTTTACATGTTTTAGAAGATAGGCTTATTTTTCTCTGAGAAATATTTGATTTCAAAACAGATTCTAATTTTATTACTCTTACGATGTTATTTAAATTTTATCACTTTCAGGGTCCTATGAAGAAAGCACAATCTTAACCATAGCAGGCGCTGGATTTTCTCCTAGCTCGGCAGTATCAGTCTCCATTGGATCTACTTGTTGCTCTCTTCTTTCCGTGGAGGGTAGGTTATTTGAAAAATTATAAAGTCCGATTATTCTTCTCTAAGAGAAAGTGGGATCCAAGGGCTATATTGCAAATATGTTTACTTTAGTCTATCCTAAGGAGCCATGAAATTGGTAACCTGGCCAAGGTAAGAACTTACATCTTTTATCTTTGATCATGACTAGGGACTAATGTTTCATGTTATACATTGTCTTTATCTTATAACAGTTAATTTTGTTCTGTTTTTGTCCTTTACAAAGTGGACACATGAGATCTTTCTTGTATTGGTCCCTTTGAGACATGAACAGCTTCAGAACCCTCCTCTAGTGCCCCAGAGTTCTGCCGATGTTTTGACAGTGCCACACTAGTCCTGCAGCAAGAGCATGTGGCCACCTACCCTGGCCCTAGCCCAACAGAGCCTCTCTCCAACAATGCAAAATTCAAAGAACAAGCACACTGTCTATCTCTTGAAATTGGGAGGGCCGTAGTCATTTATTTCCAAAAGTTATCTCTCATAGTCCTGAGTGTTTCCCCTAATTTAATAGATTGGAATTATATAAGCAAACCCATATTGCAGTTCATTTCTATTATTTATAATTTAAATTTTCTGTGCACTGTCAAGGCCAAACAGCCATTATTATACCCATCAATGCACATAGATTGTTCCAAATAAAGTGAAGAAAACATTTAATTTGGTTTTTATTAATAAAACTCATTTCACTGAATTTTAGACATAAATAATAGATTGGACCAAAAATTTTAGAATTATTAATACAAATGTAATTGAAAATTAGGATTCTGGGCTAAGGATATAGCTCAGTGGCATAAGCACCTGCCTGGTAAGCACAAGGTCTTGAGTTTGATTCCCGAAAAAGAAAAAGAAAAATAGAAAAGGTAAAAGAAAATTACGATTTAAAAAATTAGGACAGCACCCTTTACTTTGCTTTCACTATTGGTTTATCTGTTGTCTCAGACTGCCTGATTTATAAATCAGGCGGTGCGTAAAAACATTTCCCCGGAGATCATCCTTTCCTATTAGTGTGCAGGTAGTTTTCTTCAGAGGTATTTATGGGATCTAAAGGTGAAAGTGAATGTCAGTATTTACAAGTACAAATTTTCAATAATTTTGTCTCACAGAACCCATTTATTTGCTTTATCATTTTCTTCTTCTTTTTTATCGCAAGAAAATGAGATCAAGTGCCAGGTTCTAAATGGAAGTGCTGGACATTTACCAGTTGCAGTGTCCGTAGCTGATGTTGGATTGGCACGGAACACAGTCAGTGAGGGATTCCACTTCGTTTATCAGAGTCGGATCTCACACATCTGGCCTGATTCTGGAAGCCTGGCAGGTAATATGTTGCTAGCTGCTAGTTCTCAACAGAGAAAATCATGCACTTTTCATATTTCCTTGTGCCATTTTGGGTTCGGGGCAAACAGAGAGGAACTCAAAGTTCCCTCATCTAGAACAAAGGACAGTCTCCTCTTAGAGAGTGTGGTGATAAATGGTGGCTCATTCTTTTGCTTTTCATAAAGCACAAATCAGAGTGACTGTTCATACTTACATCTTAGGTTATTGAATTAATATCATCAATTATTACATGTTTCCATAACAAGCTCATTAATTATGTCAAGATAAGATTTATTAGTTATTATTCTGCTTACCAGCTGCCTCATTTGTAACCATGGTCTCAATGGAGCTACTTGACCCAGAAAAAGTTCTGGGAACTAATCAAGCCAAGGAAGGCTGAGGAAGAGGAGAGAGAGAAAATAAGGCATTTTTCTTGTCCTGCTTTGTGTTCAGTGTCTTTTTCTTCTTCTTCTTCTTCTTCTTCTTTTTTTTTTCCTTTCCTGTAACCATGCTTAGTTTTGGATTTTGTGCTTTGGTTTGAACTTTTTGGTGTTTATAAAAATTTACTGTGATTTTATTTTGTCATATTTTCCTTTGATTTTATTTTACTTGGAGGCATTCAAATTTGGGATTTTATGAGAATCTTAATTCATTCTCATTTCCGACCTATGGAATGGTTCAATGAACAGAAATAGAATAATTTCTCTTGAAGTAGGAATATGAGGAAAGCACTGTGAAAAATAGATGTGGCTAAAAATAGATGTGGCTATTAATAAAGCCCCCACAGCAAATGTGGGTTGTGTGTTACTGTTATTTTTTAGATTTTGTTATAATTGATATGCTTTTTGGGTTTGTTTTTCTTACAAAGGTGGTACTCTATTGACCCTATCTGGATTTGGTTTTAGTGAAACTTCAAAGGTTTTAGTTGGAAATGAAACCTGCAATGTGATCGAAGGGAATTTGAACAGGATAACCTGCAGAACACCCAAAGTAAGGCTTCTGATGTCTGTCATTTTCCTCTAATTCCGAAGTTTGAAATCTTGTGAATTAGGGAACATCTGAGCAGAAGGTTAAGCAAATGAAACATTTTCTAGAAATTTTAGATTTTCCATTATGTTCTTTTGGATCATTTCTTTATAATTTCTCTGTTAATATCCCCAGACAAAATATCATCTCCACACTCTACATGCTTAAAATCATGAAAACAAACCAATATTAATTAAGTAGTGCATCCTGCTTGAAATGATAGAAATATATACAAAGTAAGACAATTTAACGTACTGTTAGTACTTGAGGAAGAATAAAATTTTACCAGGTAAAATGAAAGTTGAAAAAGAAAAGCCCAATAGCACTGAATAGTCTTAAGAAACTCAGGCACATAAGTCTATAAATGTTTAATTTTTAAAAAGAATTTACTTTTTAAATGGGATAGAGTTTCAGTTCATTGGCAAAAACAATGTAAAGTTCTCCATGAGATACTACAATTTAGTACTGTGCATTATTCTTTATCTTAAAAATTGTCTTTAAATTTACAGCAAGCTTCTGATTCACTTATTACATGCAAAAGGATAATGATATAAAAATGTGACAGAGTAAATAAGGTGATTATGTTATTTTTATCTGTAAGAAAAGTAAATCTGAGTGTGTATTAGTCTGAATGATAGGGATGAGAATCTGGGAAGTATGATCCATCAAAGATTACTTTGTTTAAATCATAGTGTTCAGTTGCGCACTGAATGTGTATTAAATACACACTAGGTGATGGGAAATTGTTTTCCTAAATGGGAGCTGCATAGGTGCTGTATTAGTGAAAGTTCCAAATATTTTTCTTAGGAATCCAAGTGTTTAGTTTTGGATTCTAGAACTAGATGAGCAAAAGACATTAAGAGTATGAATTGTTAATGAAGTTGCTTAACAATTTACACTGGAATCTGTTTCATGAGCCAAAAGACAAAATTTATATTATCTAATCCTTTATCAGTTAAGGAACCACTTGTCCAGAGCATTTCAACTACATCGTAGAGCTCTTAAAATTCATTACTATAGATTTAATCAATTAGTCATGCAGCCCACAATCTTCCATATAATCAACCTTTTATCTTGAGAATTCACACATTTAGCCTATATTTGATACCAACAAAATATCTTCAGAAGTTTTTTTAACAATTCATTTTGTTTTCAGACATTGAATTTCTATATTTTAGGATTTAATGTTTTCTAATTATTTTATTTTTCCATTCATTTTAGAGAAGTGAGGGCACAGTTGATATTTCAGTTACTACCAATGGATTTCAAGCCACCATCAGGAATGTTTTCAGATATAATTGCTTACAGACTCCAGTTATAACGGATTTTAGCCCAAAAATACGGACAATTCTAGGTAAGAACTTCTTCAATAAGAATCATCATTTATATACACAGATACCACATCAAGAAAGTCTTTCAAAGCAGTTTCTCCTTCAGTATTGTTCCTCAAGGTGAAACAAGGTGTTTTTAAAAAACAAATATTGCTTAATTTATAATTATACTTTGAACATGTACAGTATGGTGAAAACATTGTTTTAAAAAGTAATTGTCCCATTGCTTTTTTCTTCTGAAACAATTACACATAAATTTTTACCTCCACATTGCAGCCATCCACTCTTGTCTTTCCTTTTCCTCAGAAAGTATTAGAATTTCTCAAGTCCAATAAAAGATAAATGAGTTGGTTTATTTAACACTCAAATTTCACACTGGGTAATAAGTTGAACTTTTTTGCAAATGTTTTTTCTCTTTTAAAATCATAGGAGATGTTAATTTAACAATTAAGGGTTATAACTTTGGAAATGAACTTACACAAAACATGGTGGTATATGTTGGAGGAAAAGTCTGCCAAATTCTCCACTGGAACTTCACTGATATTAGATGCCTTTTACCACTGCTGTCTCCTGGAGAACATTCTGTCTATGTAGAAGTCAGAAACTGGGGTTTTGCATCAACAAGGTATGGTAATGATCACGAACGGTAGAGTTGTGGAACACTTTACTATGCTAATGTAATTAGAAGAGGACAAGATAATCATTAATCTATGATACGTTAATAGCTCCCTTATCTTTCCGTATATCCTTTTGCAAACTATTTCAAGATAATCTTTAAAATTACAATAGGGTACTTTTTTTTTGCAACCAGTATCAGATCAGGTTGTAAAGTTCTCTGTATGACTACATTTGCACATACGTCATGCAATTTCCATTCATTCAGGAAATGCTTATAAAGCAAATTCTAGGGGCCAGACACTTGCATTATGCCACATTCACAGCAGAAAATGAGAAGTGCATATTGCCTGCGTTGAACTCACAATTTTGTAGGAAAGATTTCAAACAGAGGATTGCATCAGTCACTTAATTATAAAGGTGAAAACAGCTATGAAAAAGAGAACCAAGTACTATAACAGTATGTAAAAGAAAGAGCTAATTTCAGGAGGAATAGGTAAGAATTCTCTGAAATGGTGATAGTTAAGACAAGAAATGGGTAGGAAAGTGCAGGCCGGTTAAAAGATAGCATGGAGAGAATCCTCTATTTCTTAGGAATGAAGTATATTTTCCCCTAAACTGTTTGTTAACTGGCAGTTTTAGTTTTTGTGTGAGGAAGTTACTAGTTGGAACATTTAGGAAAAGAAAATTCTGAGATTTAGGGATTAAAAGGCAAAGGCAAACCAAGGCAAATAAAGCTTGTGGCACAGTAGCAGGAGAGATGATTGCAGTGCAATTGCATAGGAAATGAAAAAATCTAAGCAACCTGACGACTGTGTTCCTTTCCAGATCCATAGAGAGGAGTTCATGTGAGCTCTGGAAGAGCTACTGGCTTGTGCTTTGGCTGGATGATATAGTGTACAGAAGGGCCCCATGAGAAGTCTGTTTTTCTGTAGGTGGTAACTGAAGAAATACCAGTTCAGTTATGCTGAGGAAGCTAAACACAGGTCAAAGCAAAAGCGTATTGGGGGTTTTCTGCCTGAGCAGTTATGGTGGGAACTTAAACGTGGAACTCAACTCTGGTCACAAAACCATTGTACATTTTGATGACCTCCCAAAAGGGACATTGTCTGTAACAAAGGAAAATTAAAGACCCACTCACTGGGAGAGTGGGGAGGAAAATCCTGACATTGCCAACAAACATGGAATGATAAATTTAAATTACACAATACTTTATTACTCATATAAGATATAATTTTATTGCTTCTTTTTTGCAGATAGAGCTGCTTTTATATTTTACTATAATGAAAATATAAAATATTTTAAAGGATTTCAGTTATTTTTTGAGATCTTAGTTCTCATAACCATAGTTTTCCATGATAGTTTAAGATCTTTCCTCTCACATGCTTTTGCAATTGAATTTCCAGGAATCTAATTTAAAAAGTATTAACACTGCTAATTACCAGACTAGGTAGCTGAAAACTAATGCCTAACTACATATATGTATATTCAAATATTTCATCTTCCTAAAGAAGTTACAGGCTGGAGAGAATTTAGGAGTATAAATTTATGGGAAGTGCACTTAAAAAAATCTCTTCCTTTTTTCCTTCTTAGTGACAAGTTAAATGCTTCAGTACAGTATGTCTTGGAAGTGACAGGCATGTTTCCACACCGAGGCTCCTTGTATGGTGGGACTGAAATCATTATAATGGGATTTGGCTTTAGCACGATACCAGCTGAGAATACTGTCCTCTTAGGTAAGAGCTGCATTCTCACAAGCTTTCCATTTCCTCTGCTTAAAGGTGTGCCGCTGATGCCTAGTTAAAATTACACTAACTTTCTTAATCATTTAAAGTTTATTTTTCTATTAGTGTGAAAAAGAATAAGTGTACTTGGTACAAAGGACAGAGTAAAAATAACTGCTTTTCAATGTTTGATTTCCCAACAAATCATGATTGTGTATTTAATGTGTATAGAACACTTCAAGGAGAAGCTCTTGTGTTGAAAATAATCAATACTCAAACATGCTCACCATTAAAAACAAAGTACCAACATCCTACCATATATTAAAGAAATTTTGCAAAGCCTTGATGTTTACTAATGTTACTTTGTCTCCACAATTCATAAAAAAATTTTTTGAGAAAAGGAAGTTTCTTCCTTCTTTATTCTTTCTAGGTTCTTTCCCTTGCAATGTTACATGGTCATCAGAAAACGCCATAAAGTGTACTCTTCATTCAACAAGGAATGTGTTCCGAGTTACCAATGATGGGAATGATCTAGGTACCAATCACCATTTACATATTGTGAATACAGAAACCTCTTTAACCTATAATTAATTTAATTTGTATTTACTTTATGCTTCAAATTATTCAGTGAATAACTATTATTGCTTCTTTCATAACTCATCAGTGATATCCTCTTAACGTGGAGGATCATGCATACCTGCATTTGTGGTAAACCCGAACTTAAAAAGTTGACTTTATAATTCCCATGCTCAGAAGTTGCCTTTGGTTTTGCTGCATTGCAGAACCTCCTGATTTACTGTAGTTTGTTATCACTCAATGGGTTTCAAATGTATATTCAAGTTGAAATTATATATATTTTGCTGCTTACATGTTTCAGAAAATTCTTAAGTTTAAAGAACTGATCATAACTTTAAAAACAGTCCCTGTAATATTTTTGAACAATTTGTTGAATAATCATGTTTTTCAAATCATCTCTTGGTCATTGGTGCTGGAGTTGTATGACTTATTTCTTCCTTGTCATGTTGTCATCTTACTTTGTATTATTCCTATTTGTCTTTGTTGAGTAGTTTATATACATAATAGAGTTTACCATATTAATTAAAGAGTGACTACATAGCAACAGTGTTTACAAGCTTAATTAAGAAATTTGCTGTTTTGTCTGTTTTCCTTTTGAAATATGATTCAATTTTTGCTCTTAGTGCATGGATTAGGTTACGCCTGGTCACCATCCATCTTAAATGTGTCTGTAGGAGACACAGTTACATGGCATTGGCAGGCACATCCATTTCTTAGGGGAATAGGATATAGAATTTTCTCTGTCTCCAGTCCTGGAAGTGTGACTTATGATGGCAAAGGATTTACAAACGGAAGACAAAAATCCTTATCAGGTGTGTTCCCAGTTTATTGAATTTTGCACCGTGCTTATTTTTTCTATATTTTTTATGTAATGAAAAGACATTTTGTGTATATTTAGCATACTTTTACATGAATAATACAGAAAAATGTACCAAGTGGTTTACCTGGCCTTTTATGGCAGTAGTAAAAATGGTGTAAGTGCAGCCAGCTACTTTATACACACTGAAATAAATTCTGGTATTAAAAATATCTTTATTATTTCTGTAATAACTGAAAACTACATTGAAACAGCAAAATACAGTGAAAAGAAGAATATATATTTTAATCATATCAATCTGGTTGCAACTGATGAGCTTTTATTGATTGAAATCAGCTTTAAACATTTTTATTTCTTGTAGAACAGCTCAGTATAAAGCATGCCTTTTAGATTGTCTATATATATCTCTAGATAGATAGATAGATAGATAGATAGATAGATAGATATAGATATATAACAATATAAGCATTACTTTTTAATGTTTTCATTTTAGGTTGAGTTTTTCCTCAATTTTTATAAATTATGTCAAACTTGCTATGATTATCTAAACAATTCTATATCTTGTCTTCCTGGAATAAACTCATTATACAGATTAGCGCTTATAGCCAATGAGTCATTTTATTACTACTTCCTGTTGAAATGTTGAGCACATGAAGAATAAGACACATGTCATCTGCGCGTGCACTTAAGCCATCATCTCAGGAGTCTTCACGCTCCTTTAAAAGATGCATTAACTGTTTGTATTTATGATGTATGTTTGTATGTATGATGTATTTCCTTATTTTATGACAGGTTCATTTTCTTATCAATTTACTTCGCCCGGAATCCATTATTATAGCAGCGGCTATGTGGATGAGGCGCGCTCCATTTCCCTCCAAGGAATCATTAACGTTTTACCAGCTGAAAGCAGACACCTTCCCCTGCACCTGTTCGTGGGTAGCACTGAAGCCACATACATTCAGGGTAAGAGGGTTCAGGATGGAAACCATCACCGAGGTGCCCTAGGGTTTATGTGACCTTCCTGTAGTAAGAGTTCGATGACCAGGCATTACCTGAAGGCTGTCTCTTCTTACCATGTGACCTTGAAAAGGTTTGCACTGCTCAGAGGCTAGAATTTCTTCTATAAAATAAGGGTGATGGGAATGTCTTCCTATCTGCCTCCCAGAATTCTGTATGCTTTAAATGAGATTTAATGTTAAGGAGTTCTGATGTTCTGCCTAGGCCCGAAATATATTCAAATATTTGGGGATATTATTGTTTTATTTCCTCTATGGGAGCTGGCCTTGAACAAATTGAAAACTAAATTGATTTTACATTCACTCTTTTATTACACCACCTTTGTCTAGGTCTTTAAGACAATTGTGCAGCCTAGGACCAGACCCCCATGTCATTTAAACATTTACCAGAATAAAACCACCTTTGTTAAAATAAAGAGTAATGATGTCTGAAACAGTTCTTATTTTAGAATATTATGCATGACTTACAGGAAGTTCTTTTGTCTAAAGGAGGACCTGAGCATTTGAACTTGGGAAGCTCTGTGGCAGGCTGCCTAGCAACAGAACCCCCATGTGGTCTGAATGATACCAGGGTTAAAAGTTCAAATATATTTCTCTTTGAGCTTTCAAGTTGTATTTCACCATCTATCAGCAACATTGCTCCATCCACTGGGACAGTCAATGAATTGATAACAATTACCGGAAGTGGCTTCAGTAATCTCACTTGTGCTAATCAGGTAAGAACACACTTTGGAATTCCGTATCTTCAAAAAAGAGAAGATGTTTTGACCATAGCTTCATATTTAATGTTTACCAGTTTTATGAGATATAATTCACATGCCATAGGGTCCACACACACATTCACAGTCTACTCACAGAGTTTTACACCCATGATCACAACTGAGAACATTTTCTTTACCCTAGAAAGAAACCTCAGTACCTTCGACTGCATAGCACCATTCCTTCCATCTCAACCCAGTGCAACCACTAATCCACTTTCCATCCCTACGGATTTGCCTCTTCTAGACATTTCCACAAATAGATCCATCAATTATGTGGTTCTTTGTGACCAGCTTCTTCATTTAGCCTAACGTTGCAAAGTCTAGTCAATGTATCAGGATTCATTTCTTTTATAGCTGAATAATATTGCATTGTATGGCATATCACATTTTACTTATCTGTTCATCAGTTGATGGATATTTGGGCTATTTTCTCTTTTTTGGGTGTCATGAATAACATAGTCATGAACATGTATACAATCATGATTGAATCTAAAAATTAATGTAACGTGTCATAGTCAGCTCCCAATGTTAATTTTGTGATTAAAAAAGTTTCCAGAGAATTGGCCTTCGAAAATTATAGTCGCTAATATAAAATTTAAATGTGTACTGAAGTAATGTAGTGACTTGTTTTATTTCATGTTCACTTTCCTTTCAGGTTACAATTGGTCACTACCCTTGTGTAGTAGAAGAAAGTAGTACCAATTCTATCACGTGCCACATTGACCCGCAAAACTCAATGGAGGTTGGCATCCGGGAACTTGTCACTTTGGTTGTCTACAATCTGGGCACTGCTATCAATACACTGTCCAATGAGTTTGATAGGCGATTTGTTCTCTTGCCCAACATCGACATGGTATGGCCGAATACAGGGTCAACGACAGGAATGACGCGAGTGACCATAAAAGGCTCTGGGTTTTCTTCGGCAGGTGTAGAGGTCTTTATGGGTCATTTCCCATGTAAAGTTCTCAAAGTGAATTACACGGCTGTGGAATGTGAAACGACCCCTGCGCCCAGGCAGCTTGCACAGGTGCGTCTTCTGACACGCGGAGTGCCTGGCCTGTGTCAGGGTACGTGCAGCTTTTCCTACTCCGACAGCATCACCCCTTACATAACAGGAGTCTTCCCAAACACCATCAGAGGACCCGTAAAAGTGCTCATTGAAGGGGAAGGTTTGGGGACTGTGTTGGAAGAGATTACTGTTCTCATTGGAAATCAACAGTTCAGAGCGATGGACGTGAACAAAAATAACATCACTGTTCTGGTGTCTTCCCTCCCGGCCGGACTTCATTCTCTCAGAGTAGTGGTGGAAACCAAAGGCTTGGCCCTGGGAAATCTGACTGTCAGCAGCCCCATGGAAGCGTCTGTCTCGCCATCCTCCGGAAGCCTTGGTGGAGGAACTACTTTGGTCATCACAGGGAATGGTTTCCATCCCAACAGCACTGCAGTCACTGTTGGGCAGGGCCCCTGTCAGATTCTGTTTGCCAGCTCCAGTGAGGTCCACTGCAGCACACCAGCAGGGAGAGCTGGGAAAGCCAGTCTGCAGATCTTGGTTGATGCAGTTCCTTACCCACCTTTGTCGTTCACTTATGCCCTGGAGGATACCCCATTTCTCAGAAGAATGGCCCCAAACACAGGTATTACAGTGAAATCTACTTGCCTTTTTAGTATCTCGACGTTATATTTTCAGTATTTATTACTGTAAAGTTACACTAATATCTATACATATGAGGTGTGATCCAAACACACAGTGGCTGTTTACATTAAAAAATTATTACAGTAAAAAGCACGTGGCTATGAATCCCCCGCAAGAATCTTCCTCACTTCAAACTCACTTATGCTGTTGTACTTGCCACTTCCAAGGCAGTTCTGAAGTCCTCCTTTCTGAATATTTGTACAGGGCGTAATAAAAACTATGGTGGACGTTGCTGCTGAGTGCCGCCCGGTAAAGGGCAGGCTTGTGGAGAAATTAGGCACAGCCTCATCCACTGTATTCACCCATCCGCCAGCTTTGGGTCTTCCCCAAAGTCAGAGTGAGTGTGAAAGGTAAACATCTGGAATTGGTTCACAAAACCCAGGCTGGCACAACCAAAGGCCCTGCTGGAAGAGGACTTTGAGAACCGCGCCAGAGAGTGGCAGCACCAACACGCTCAGTGTGTGTGAAGCCAAGCACAGTGCAGGGCTTTGAGGGCGATGGATGGCAGCCCGATTTTCCTGCAATAAACTTTAAAAATTTCCATCTTCACTGTATTTTTGACCATGTCTCATAATTATGGTGATTTTTTACACAGTTCTACTTAACCCAATTAATAACTGAGATTCAAGTTCTGAGAGGCCTCATGTTATGATTATTTTTTGCAAGTTCTTAGGATAAAATTTTTTGTCAAGTACCAACTTCCATTTAGAAACAAAATCACTGTTAGTTTAACCTAAACTTCAAATGAGGGAAAAATACATGTGGCTCTATGGGCCAAAATGGGTAAATTATTATCATCAGTGTTGATATAGTAGAAGAAATGACTATGAAAATTCACAAGTGCGTGATCTTTCTAACATGGATAATTTTTCAGATTCCTTTATTCCCATGAAGTTCCAACTGACATTGTTGATACAAAACTATTCTTTTTAAGGAGGTAGTTGGCACACTTAGATAAAGACAGTAAGATTTACTTCATTATTTAACACCACATTTTTATAAGTTCAGATTAAGATGTCCTCTTGGCTCTTTATCATTATGCTAATTATGCTATGCTGTTTCTAACTATCGTCAAGCTTGTAATCTGTGTAATGAATTCTAGCGAGATAGCTGTAGTATAATGGTTAAAGCAGGAGTTTGAGGCCTGGGTTCAAATCCAGGTTCTTCTACTTCCTAAACTTTTACACAAGTTTTGTTTTATTTGTTTATGTCAGCTTTTTAGGTACCTATGTAGTAAAAAGTAAGATAAATACACCCATAAAATATACCTTAGAGTGGTATAGTTATTAAAACATTCACTAAATGTTAGCTTTTACAAAATGGCTTTATTTACTTTGCCAGGAAATGGATTAAGATTAAGTAAGATATAATCTCTGCCTGTAGGAAGTTTACTGTTAATTTTTTTTCTATATCAAGTCTTCTTATTTAGAAGCAAATTTTAGAAAGATAAATGACATATTCATAAATTTGTAGGCATAAAAAATAATGACATTTGTTCCTTATTTCCATGGACCAGTTTTTTTCTCAATTTTCTCTTTGACTGTTCTTTTCAAAAATGTGTGTGACATCTCAGATTTATAGGCAAGTGAGATCTGAACTGTTTAATTTACTAAAGTGGCAAGGAATTCATCACACTTAGAATACTGTCTCATTTGAAAGGCAAAATGTCAAACAAATATTTTAAAATTCATAAAATAATTTTCTGTCTGTATCTTAAAACTATCTCTAATATAAAATATCTCATTAATGTTTGTAGTCTTTATAATAATGATTCATAAATATAATGATTCACATTTTGGTAATCCTCACTATTGTCAATTATATGGTAATTCTTATAATTACTATTTGAATTAAAATCAAACTCAGATTTGAGGGCCAGGTATTTGTAGCAAATTGTGGGCATTGCTATCTGGTCATTAAAACTTAGGTATGTATGTGGCTATTCATTTGGATAACTTATGAAAAATTCCACATGTTTAATGCCCTCATTATATATTTATCAAAAGAGGAAGCAAGATAGATTGAAATTCTTGGATCACTGTACCTTCTAGGTACATTCATTTAAGGCCTTAACATCAACATTTTAAAATTAATTCCTTTTTTCTGCACTATTTTACACTTAATTATTTACACATAATTCACCAACTTATACCTGTTGAAAATATTTGGCTTAAAAATACAGTCTCTTCTGAAAAACAGTTGCCACTATCAAGGAAAAAATACTACCAAAAATAAAAATTAGTAAGCCTCATCTTTAAAATATATTCCAATCCAGACACTCGTGCTTTTTAACTCTAGATCTTCTTTCCTCTTCTAATCCCTACTAACCTGAATTAAAAACTTAAAACTCAGTGGAGTGGTCAAAAGGACTAGAAAATGATGAATGTTGAGACAACTTACTTAGTTAATATACAGTAGACTGTAGTCTATATGGTAGCCAAAATATGCATGACATGTATTTTAATATTTATATTGCTTTCAAAACAATGGGTATTATTTTATTTACAAAAGTGGAGAGAAAGATCTTTGAACATACATATAAGTATTGGAATTTAGATACATATTTATGTCATTTGCTCCTTTTTAAGGTCCACCAGGAACTGAAGTGGAGATCACTGGATCTAACTTCGGTATTGATATCTCAGAAGTTTCAGTGATGATAAGTGACTCCGGCTGTAATGTGACCATGGTCAATGACAGTGTGTTGCGGTGTGTCGTTGGAGATCATGCTGGCGGTACTTTTCCTGTGGTGCTGCATCACAAGACCAAAGGCTCTGGCTTGTCCACTGTCACGTTCAAGTACCCACTTCATATTCACAACATTCACCCACAACAAGGTAGTCATGAATGTACGGGGACATATAAATACAGATGTTCCTCATTTAACGAGCTACCTATTTAACTGCTATTCAGACTTATGACCCATTTTTTGTACAGTTCTGTACATCTTGTATATAATGTCTTTTTGTGCAGTAAACCTTGTTTCTACAGTACTGCAATTTTTGCTGATTATACTGTATAGTACAGTACCATGCAGTACTGAAGTTTTATGTCCTGTTATACATTATGATACTGCAGGTCAGAATTATGCAAATAAATGCAAAGTCATCAAATTGGAGTCTGAATATTGTGATGTGCCTACCATAAATAATTCCGCTTTTAGATCAGTATTGCCAATTCATTTAACATAGTCACAGGAGCGTAATTTGGTCATTAAACGAGGAGTGCCTTAGCTTATTGTATTTTAGGCACATTCTTTAAATGTATTGTGCAAATAATCACAGTATTCATGAAAAGACAAATGTCTTCAAAACATGTATTATTTCTAAAATGTCTGATATGGGGAGAAATAGGCTACTTAGCATTATTTTGAATATTGAAGCAATATCCAAAAATATATATGGCTGCCTGTTTTGATGTAGAAGTGAGTGATTTGAAGCACTCTTTTATGAGACCTGTTGATTACATGTAATACAGGCAGAACAGCTATACTGAAGGTTTAAAAAATAAAATGTCAGGGCATTCTTATTAGACTCACCTCTAAGGACTATTTGCTTCCAGAAGTTCTTCAGGTGATAATAAAACTGCTTTGTTTGCCTAAATTCTCAGATATAATTCTTTAGAAGTGATGTCTCCAGGGAAACTTTTTGATATGTGAAACGTTTCGTATCCTATGGTTTCACATATTTCCTCAAGGGTTATATTTACACTTCCCAACCATAGGAAATGATCAAACAATTAATTGTCACTGTTTTTCTTGGTTCTATGATTGTTTTGTATATTTAATTTTTGTCAGTGCTCCTGGCTAGTAAGCTCCTTTACTACATACTTTAGATGTCTTTCTGTCCTCTGAGGTATTTACTGCAGAGGTGGACAGAGCAGTGGCTCTGTGAGGACCAGTCTCGCTGTCAGGGACACCGGGCGTTTCAAGTGATTGTACAGACTGAAACAGGCTCATAGTTCTGTGCTGTCCTAGAAGTACTGTTTTCCTTGGTCCCTTGCAATGACCTGCAGAAGCTCCTTCATGAATGAGCCAAATTGCACATTCAAAGCACAGCTCCCAACAATGCCAACTGTGGGCTCCATGTAGCCTTGAAGAACTTGTGGAAGCTGCTAAGATGCCAGGAAACGGCATGGGAGGAAACGGAGGAAGAGACTCCTTATTGATTAACTGAAGATCCTACCTGGATCGCGTCTGTTTTGCAGTCATAATTATTGATGAGCGTGTCCTATATCATTGCCGTATCATAAGAGATCCTGGATTTTCTGAATAATTTTCATCCCTGCCTCTTCTGACCTGTGACAGATCAGTATTGCCTGAATCCTGCTGATGTGATGATTTGTCAGCGGTGGCTATATTTTATTAAAGGTTATGGGAGAGCATGTGTTCTTAAAAAGAACAAATAAATTTCATTGAACTATTTTGATGCTATGAAATCTAACACTGTATTTTATGTTGTACCAGTTACACTTCCTTCATTTAGAAAAAATAATATTACACACTAAAAAATTTTTCTTCTTTTGGCAAAAAGAATAAGTTCACAAAAGGAGTAATTAATCATTTCAAAATATTGACTAATGCCTTATGCTTCTCTTAATACGCTATAATTTATTTAAAAATAAGCCCTACTTAAAATGACCAGGTTTCACATGAAATTCTTTTTTAAAAACTCATGTATCCTGTCACTGGCATGTTATTGTTTCTAAAAGAAACAATATTTTTTCCAGTTTAAAATTCTTTTAATGTTTAAAAATCTTAAGAAAGTGTAATTAATGTACTCAATTAAAACAACAATTGTAAATGTATGTTTTGACTACTGTGACATCTTTTGTGGCATCTCTTTCAAGTAAAAGTTCAGTTCTGAGAAATGGTTTACATAAATCGTCAGGTGTGACATTTGCTCAGTGGAGATTTTTAAACACTACAATCAAAAGATGTTGTTTTATTAATTATATTTCAATATATGTTAGATCTTTAAAATGTCTTATTTAATGTAACTTTCTTCCTCTTAAAGTTGTAAGATTAACTTAAGCAACTGTGCACACAGGAAGTTTATTTTGCATTTGTCTTTACCAGGGAGCTTTGGTGGTGGCCAAATCCTGACTGTGACAGGCGTTGGTTTCAATCCACAAGATTCAGTCATATCGATCTGCAGCACGGAATGTGCAACTGATAGGCTTAGATCAGATAACACAACATTATTATGTGAAATTCCACCTCATGATGGTGAGTATTCAGGGAAAAACAAAGGCAATAGTTAGCTTTATAACTTTCACTGTTTAGCCTTCTTAAGTTTTGGCTCCTCTGGGAATAATTGAATCACTTTTATGATTGTCTGATTTAAATCTGATTTTAAGTAGTTTATTCAGAATTTTGTTTTCTAAGTTTCTAATTTTAAGCCTCATTTTAAATAATTTATTTTAAGTAAAATTTTTAAGTGATTTAAGTATGATTTTACTAATTTTAAGTAAATTATTGAGAACTTTGATTTTGAGTAAATTATTCAGATTTTAAATCTGACTTTAAGTAATTTATTCAGAACTTTTTTTAATTTAATGAGAAAAAAACAGAAAAACGATAGAAATATAGAATTTCAAGAAAAAATAGATAAAGAGTAAGAAATCACTAGTTGATAAATTACATATTGTTCTTTTAGAAATCGTTTTTCAAGTTACAAAATTAGAGCACACAAAGTGGACACTCAAGCAGTGAGAGTGCAAACAGATCTGTTCAACAATCCAACAAGAACCTAGAAATATGGTCATCAGTCCCACACACCTAAACATACACGCAGCTATATCTTTTATAGTGCTTCCTATTTCCTCTTTTTTACAGTAGCAATTAAACATTTTTAAAATTTTATTTAAAGAGAAGAAAAAAAAGCAAAATGGAAAAAAGGGTAACAACAATACAGAATTCTAAAAGAAAGGAAGAAAAAAAAAAGGAAAATGAGAAAAAACCCCACTAAGAAATCACTAGTTTATAAATTACATATTGTCATGTTGGATGTAGTTGTTCAACTTACAACAGAACTTTGTTTTCTAAATTTACAATTCTTTGAAGATTTTTCAGTTTTAACATATTAAGTATACTACATGGAGACATAGTTTTAGTTCTTAGTCCATTGAATTTTCTTTAAAGATAATGTATGCTAACCACAAGTTCAACGTCCTGTCTGAAAAAATCAATAGAGGGGTAGAGAGAGAGAGAGAGAGAGAGAGAGAGAGAGAGAGAGAGAGAGAGAGAGGAGAGAGAGAGAGGAGACAGAGAGTTAGGACAGAGTTAAGAGAGAGACAAGGAGAGAGAGAGAGAGAGAGAGAGGGAGGGAGAGAGAGAATCGTGTAACGGTTTTGAGCGTGAGTGTGAACCTTGGTCATCCACTGCCATGATTCAGTGCACTGTGTGTTTCAATGCACAAGTTATTTAACTTCCTTGTGCCTTAGTTTCTTTTATCTATAAAGTGAGATTCATCCGAGTAGCATATTTTATGAAGGTATTATAAGGTTAGTGCATGTAGGGTGGATGGAATTATATCTAGAACATGACATACAAGTTGCGCCTGCTATTACTCTTACCTCTTTACCTTCAAAGCTCTATTTACTCGTACACGTGTGTTGCACATAACGTTCACATTCCTTGCGGGAGGCTGGTACATGTCCGTAAGCATCTCACTGCATTTCCTCATGCCATTTCCCTCCTCCCATCTCTTGACCCATTCCTTCTTGGTACATGTTTGCAGCACACAACATTTACGTTCCTTGTGTGGAGTTGCTACAGCACAATCCCAATTCCCTTTTGATTAAATCCGACTAAATCCCACATCCCTTTCCTCCTTCCACCTTCCTTCCCTCTCTTGATCCTTTTCCCCTTTGAGAATGATGCAACTCACTTTTCCTATTATTTTTTATTTTGTGCATTATTTTTACTTTAGGATTTTCATGTAAGAGAAACCATGTGATATTTAAATTTGTGTGCCTGATTTATTTCGCTTAACATTATGGTCTTGGTGTACATCCATTTTCCCACAAATGACTCAAGTTTATCTTTCTTTGTGGCAGAATAGTGCTCCATTGTGGGTCAGTACTTTTTCTTTAACTATCCATCTGTTGATGGAAATGTGGGTATTTCCAAGATTTAGCTATTACGAGTGTGCTGCTACAAACATGGGCGTGCATGTATCACTGTAATAAGGTATTTTTTAATTGTTTGGGGAAGATACATAGAAGGGGAGCTAGTTTTAGTTTTTTAATGATTTTTTAATGATTTTCCACACTGATTTCCATAGCAATTGTGCTAGTTTACATTTCCATCAACAGTGTAGAGGGGTTCCCTTTTCCGCACAGCCTCTACAGCATTTGTTATTATTTGAGTTCATAATGATAATCATTCTTTCTGGGGTAAGGTGGAAACTCAGTGTTGCTTTCATTTGCATTTCTCTTAATGGTCTGTTCATGTGTTTATTGGCTATTTGTACCTGTGTGAAGGATCTATTCATTTCACTTGCCTATTTTTTGATTGGGTCTTTTATTTTGGCAGATCTTATTTTTTTGTGTTCTTTAGATAGTCTAGATATGAATCCTCTAAGGAATTACTGGCAAAACAATCTTCCCATTCTGTAGATTTTCTTTTTACTCTGTCACTTGTTTCTTTGGCTGTGCAGAGAAGTTATTTTTAAATTTGATATGTTCATTCTCAGAACTATTTCCTATACAACCACTCATAAAGCCCTGGCCTACACCTATGACTTCAAGAGTTTTACCTATTTTACCTCCCAGCAGGTTAAATGTTTCTATTTTAATGTTTATTTCTTTTGATTTTAGTTTAGTTTTGTACATGGTGAGAGATGCAGGTCTAGATTCAATCTTTCTGCGTGTGAATAACTAGTTTTCCTAACACTATTTATTAAACAGACTGTCTTTCCCCCAGTGTATGTTTTTGGCTCCTGTGTGTGTGTGTGTGTGTGTGTGTGTGTGTGTGTTTGAGACAATGCAGGTTGCTATTTAGGTCAGGCTGGCCTTGAGCTCACTTTGTAACCCAGGCTGGTCTCGAACTCACAAGGATCCTCCTGCCTCAGCCTCCCAGGTGCTGGGATTATAGGATTATAGGCCTGTGTCACCACGCCCAGGTTTTTTTTTATTTGGTGGTTAAGAACCTGATTTCTAAGGAGTCCCCAAATCTGTTTTGCCATTTAGTGAATAACTGTTGCTAAGTAATTAAATTCTACTTGTTTCTCTATTAAGTGGAGATATTAGTAACCATGATTTAATAATTTACTTGAAGTTTATTTATCTAGAACTTTATACAATAAATTTTAGTTATCATTTAGCAAAATATAAAAGATATTTAAATAAAGGATATGTTTTAGTGTGCAAAACTATACATTAACAAACTTTGATGAAGATTTTCAAAAACATTTTTGCTTCTTTGACATTTTAAGCAGAGTGTTGATTTAAACAAAACCTTTTCTCATGTGGGCTTGCTTAGCATGTCAACGCCAAAGTCTGTGTCCCGTTAGAAATATGCAGCAACGCTATGGAGATCTTGCAAAGTTGATGGCTTGTTGCTTCCTCGTCTTGTCTTTTTCATGTGGAGCTGCCCAAGTTGTTCTGTCTCCTCCCTTGCCTTCTGCTGTCCATCCTGCTGTTGTTGTGCCTGGCTCTAAAAATTCCTCCCTTCTTCCCATTTGTAAATCTGTATCCTTCTAGGACTGGAAAACTAAACAGGGGGTTTACATAACTGTCTAAGAGGTTCCAAGAAAGGGTCTAAGAATTTTTACTGTTGCTAATGTGAATGAACTGTGCAATGTTTTCTTTTGCATATTGCTAGAGGTTTTTATTTCTTCACATACAGTCTGTGTATATTAGACGTGACTGGGGGAAAAGGAAGATGTAATGGCAAATGTGTGGAGGTTCTAGAAATGAGCAAGGACCTAATGGCAGAAATGTGCTAAGTTTGACCCTCTTCTCACAGGCCTGGGACCTGACCAAGCGTGTGAAGTGAGTGTGGTCAATGGGAAAGATTCATCCCCGTCCACCTCCATGACTCTGTTTACTTACATGATGGCGCTGACTCCGCGTGTCACTGAAATATCTCCCACAAAAGGCAGTACAGCAGGAGGCACCAGGCTCACAGTGCTGGGGTCGGGATTCAGGTACCACCTTCCTACAAACAACTTGCTCCATGTTTCCAGACTCGAGAATTATCACCCATTCTCTGTTCGATGTCAGGACACTGTTAAAGTGCAGTCCTGTAATGCAGCTTTTCTGCTCTGCTCCCCAGTCTCCCTTGAGGTATAAAACAGTACTAATAGCTAAGAGTTCTCAAGTTGTCTGTGCCAGGCATCTTCCTACCCAGAGAAGCTTCCTGTCCTCCTTTATAGGATATTTTCATCCCACTTAATGGGTAGGAGATGAAGATCAAAGAGGTCAAGTCACTTGGCTCAAATGCTAGTAAAGAACATCAAAAACACAAATCACCTCTGTATTGTGCTTTCCATCATCTCCAATCACGGCCTGCCTCTTTGGACCAAAGGAGCAGCTTTTCACATATCAGATCTGTTCCACTGTAATTGATAGGGTTCTTCCTTCTTACACTTACTATTTATAACTCAAACTATATATTTATAACTCCTATACTGCACTCTTATCATTCTTCAACTATGTAACATTAATTTCAAAACAAACCATAAAAGGCAATTTCAATTTCTCAAGCATTTAGGATTATTTGGGTCTTGCATTTTAAAATGAAGATTAAGTTCCAAGGTCTGTGATTGTAACAAAAATGTCACAGACAAACTGATCTTTGAAAGTCTCTTATAAAGATACCTATTTGGAGGCCAGCAAAGAATCCCCCAATAATGCAAACCCAGGTAGTTTTTCTTTTAGAACACTTCGTAGTTTGTGCAGTTCTTTTTTCCGATCTCTTAATCTCTTTGTTTACTTTTTTCCTTAACAGATATTTCAGAGTCTGAATACTGACTGAAAGGGTGTCAATCTGAACTTTGATGGATTATAAGGCAATAGCATCTTTTGCAAAACATATCAGCAAAGGGATTTGATGGTACAAAATAGAAATCTGAGAAAAACATAAATGTTTAATTTTCCCTTTACAGTGAAAATCCACGAGATGTTCACATCACCATAGGGGACGCCAAATGTGGTGTGGAGTATTCCAACAAGACGCACATCATCTGTGTGACGAATGCTCATACTCCTTCAGGATGGGCCCCCATTCACGTCCATGTCAGAAACATCGGCTTGGCTCAACAGGTAATAGTGCTTCTAGGATAGCAATTGCAGCAATAGGAAAACTAGCACTGTGCTAGATGGGTTAATTGGAGATGAATATTTTACTTTAATATTTCCAAAATGTAACTGAGCTCTGACTATACTAAATTGACAGTAGCTTACACTTTTTTGCTTCTTACTGACATTTTTATTTTCATTTTTTTAGATTATTCTGGGTTGTGTGGTATAATTGATAATGGGTTTTTAGTACTGGTATCATAAAATAAACTAAAAGGAAGCTATTGTGTATTTATTTATTTATCTGTTGACTGGGGAACAGGAATTGAACTCAAAACCTCACAATTGCCGGGTGGGCAGTTATAGCATATTTAAAATGGGTTGTATTTTGTTATTAATATGAACACTTATTGTATTATGTGTCTTTATCTGGGAAATTGAAAAAAGCCTGATAAGACCCCTAAATTTTAGTCTCTCATCTTCTGTTACAGGAGAACACTTATTTCCTATACCTTGATATTTGGTCCTCCAACTTCTCATGGGGAGGAAAGCCTCCCCCAGAGGAGGGCTCACTAGCTGTGATTACAAAAGGACAGATACTGTTACTGGACCAAAGTACTCCTATTCTGAAAATCTTGCTTATTCAGGGTAAATATCTGCAAATCTGTTTACTAAATCTGCCTTTGGAATATTTCTATGATGTCAATTTAATCAAAATTCATAACTGTGAACCATCCATAGTTGTGTTATATCTTTAATATGAAATATAATTTTAAATTTTCTAAATTGAGTGTTGCAATCTGCTTATGGTTATAATATTCTTTAATGCATTGAAACCAGAATTTTACAAAAAAAAAATAGAGTAGAAAATAATCAAAGTACACTCCATACATATGGATAGGTATGTTTTATAGGTAAATGTTGTTTCATTATACTTTTATTTCAGGAACAAGAGGGCAGGCACTGAACAGACTCATGGACTGGCATTTTTATAAAAATTTTTAAAAAGTAAAAGAAATAAAAAATACCATTTGTCACTGATATGATAAATTCCAATGATTATAAAATTAAAACAGTCTGTTAAAGTCCATCCTAAATGGTCCCCTAATGGCCCTTGGAAAGCAGATTGTGATTCTCATTTACTTGTAAACCTAATTTCAGTTGTTACCCGGAGTTCTCTCTGCAACTTCATATTCTGTTTCCACTATTACAAAAATGCACACCTACTACAATTATATGTGGCAGAAACAGTTACCCTCTAAGAGGAAACTGCTTGGGACTTTAGTGCATAAGCTTTTCCGTAATGACTTCAGCTGCTCAAAGATGTCTGTAATTTTGCTATTTTTTACCATCTGGGATAACAACAGTATTTCAACAATTTGAAGTTATTAAGTATTGAGTCTTTACTGTCTCTACACTTACATCAATCTCAGACAAATGCATCGCAGTACTTTCTTAATAGCATTAATCATGCTACAGCCATTACTTGGACAAGTTAATGGATAAAAGTTAAGACCCATTGCTGGTGTAATAATGGTTCGTGTCTTTTTCTTTAACCTTGTTTTTTTCTTCATTCATATTTTGAAGCTCTGTACTTGTAGAATTAACTTCTGTAACTCCACTATTTCATAACATTTAAAATAATACTTTTTCAAGATAAAATAATCTACCCTCGAGTTTGTTTTTCTATCTACTCTCAGAGTCTCGAAACGCTTGCACTTTTATTGTTACCGAAGAGCAGAGGGAAAGTAGTATGCACAGAAGGCAGGACAGGGAAGAGTGACTAGATAATTTTTAATAATACATTTCCCGGTGACAGAGTTAACAGTTACTCGGTTCACAGGTGGAACTCTCATCTTTGATGAAGCTGACATTGAACTCCAGGCAGAAAATATTCTAATTACAGACGGAGGCACTCTTCAGGTATTTCCTGAGCATGATATATTTCGTTGCTAACCTCTGGCCATTTGTTTTTCAAAGACTGGGTATAAAATCCATAATTATACCAGCCTATTCTAAATTTATTTTTGCGAGGGCTCTGTTATTAGGCTAAAGATCCTCCTGTTGGGAGGGGGTTTCCCAGGGTATTTTATAGTTTAACAAAAACATAACCATGTATTTATACGATAGCAGAATTTAAAACAGAGGAAAACATAAAATAGCTCTGAGCCGAGGGTAAAACCAACCCCTACGCAGGTCTGCTAAAGTGCATTTGGCTGAATAGAAAATCTAAAACTTGGATGCTGGGGACAAAGTCAGGACAGTTGATTCTCCAAAGAGGAGACAAGGGGCGCTAAGAATCGCGGCTGTTGAGTTCTAATCTTCTGAACGAGGCTCCTGAAATCTGCGGCAGATTGGGACGGAGACGTCGCCCTTCCGGCACCGGGCGGTCATCACGCTGCACGGGCGCCCGCGGTCCCCGGAGCTCCCGGTGTACGGCGCCAAAACGCTGGCGGTGCGGGAGGGCGCACTGGACCTGCACGGTAGGCAGCGGCGGGCTTGGGGCTCCCCAGCTCCCCTCCAGCCAGCCCAGCCTGGGGTCACTCCCTCCCCGCGCCCAGGCTCTTGGGGTCTCAAGTGCTCAGCACAGTGCACAGCTTCAGTATTCCTATGAAAAGAGGCAAACCTAGAAGCGGAAGGCTGGGGTTTCTGACGTTTGTATCTTATGCGCTGCTTCTAGGATATATACAACTATTTATAGTTGTACTTTCCGGACAGCTGTATTCCAGAAACATTGTCAGGAAGTAAAAAACGATTTTGGTTGCTGCTGTGGTGGTGCAGCCTGTAATCCCAGCACTCCGGCGGCTGAGGCAGGAGGATCATACATTTGAGCCCAGCTAGGGCCATTTAGTGAGACCTTGTCTCAAAATAGAAAATAAGAGGGACTAGAGATACAGTTCAGTGTGAGGCCCTGGCCTCCCTCTCCAGTACCAAGCACAATAAACAAAATTAACCAAAAAAAAGTTTTATTATGTATGAGGTACCAGGGTAGCATTATTCAGAAGCATGAAGTGAGTCCCCCCCTTTTATATAGTCTTCTGTATTGTAATAATTTATACCTTCTATAAATTTAGAAATCCACAAACAAGACACTCTCTTGGGCCGAGGATTTAGCAAAGAGGCATAAGCGCCTGCCTGGCAAGTCTGAGGTCTGAAGTTCAATCACCGGTACAAAGAACAAAAAACACAGAAGACACTCTCTTATTATGGATGTTCTATTTTGTGCCACATATATATTATTCTAAAAATTCCTAGAAGTGTACACATATTTATTTCTAGATTACCAGTTTCAACAATCCCTGGCAGCAATACAAAGTGGGTAAGCATCTGCTGATTTTGTCAATGTGATGGCCCCGCATTTATCCTGAGTTTCTAGGAAGAGAGCACAGCATTGCAGAAACAGTTGTTTTTTTTTTTTTTTTTAATTTTATAGAACCAAATGTTATTACAAACCTGTTACTTTTTTGAAGTTAGTACTCTTCTTTTCCCTTTTATAAGATGGGTATAAAATCCTAGAGTAAAACGAACCTTCCCAAAATTAATTTAATCTGGAAAAAAGATGAAAATGACCAGCACATTCAAGTAACACAGGTTGCACCCCTGGGAGACACTGGGTTTTGTGTTGGCTCCAGGTCTGCCTGTTCCTGTGGTCTGGACTCGCCTGGCTCAGACTGCAAAGGCGGGGCAGTGGACCTTGATTTTACAAGACGCAGTGACCTGGAAAGTGGGAGATTCCATTGTAATCGCAAGCACAGGACACAGGTAAGACCACTTCTCCGCAGTGTTAGCATTTGGTTGCTCAGTGGCTGGAACTGCAATAAGAAACATGCATCTGAATCTCTAAAATAAATATACCCTTAAAAAATTTTTGTTTTACATGGTTGTGACTACGTAAGGCTTCATTTACAAATAAAGGGCTTTGCTGTTAAGTCATTTGAAAACATCTGACTTAAGAGCTTTAATTAAATACATTTATGAATGCAAAAATGTAAATGTAAATGAGCTTCTTTGTTTGAGGAAAGCAGGTAATAAATTCTTTCTTACCTTGCAATCTTGACAGTTGTTCCCATGGAACAAAATTTTATTAGTAAGTAAAAGGGAAGAAATCATTATTGATTGATGACTGATATAATTGGAAACCGTGGATGCCCTTAATTTCTGTATAGTTGCATATTTTAACAAATAAGAAAATTTTAAAATTTAATATAGTTATGCCAGGGAGTGGGGCAAAGAGGAGGCTTATTTTTGCTTTAATGTTCAAATTATAGATAATGTTAAGCTTGGAAATGGTTATATTTATCAGGAAACAAATAGTAATTTATAACAAGAAACATATGTTAAGATCATGACTCAATTTAAAATAACAGTTCAAAATGGCACTTTGAGTTTGCTGTTTTCTAATTTAAAAATAGACCTACAGATGTTAAAAAAAATTAAAGATATGCTTAGTTTTGCAAGTGCCCATTTTTCTGCCTTTGGAAGAAGTAGAAAGTGTATAATGGCAGAATTAGGAAGAAAATCACAGGCTTATTAACAGAATAGAAAATCCTCATTTATAATCTTTCTCTAGAGACAAAAATCTAAGTTTGTAATTTAGCACCGGGCTATTTACTTTTAGGAAGACTTAAAGATTCTTAACAAGAATTAATTTTTTTTTTTTTACCAAGTATAACTCATTGTTCCTTATTTCTTTGGTGAATTGTATCCGAGAGTTTGTAAAGCAAGGCATCAAGAAAATCACTTCTCCCATCACTTGCTTGCATTCACTCCCAACAGCACCTCTTACCAGCCCTGAAACTGTGCCATTTTGCCTCTGTCCTGCAGCAGAATCACAATGCCCTTGGTAACTACTAAGTAGACTTATGGTAAGGATTCAAGGAGTTAATATGTGGGAAGAACTCAGAGCAGAACTTGGCTGAAAGTAAGTGTTTATATGCACTAGATATTGCTGTACCCCAAAAGACTGCACCCCAAAATAAAATGAAAATTGTAAAAAGGCAAAAAGATTAAAAAGGCCAAGATGTCTTGGAGGGAAAAGAAGAGAGCGCTTTTTTATTTAGGCTGGTATCCAGCGACAGTCAGGGTGGAATTTACACTGCTGTGCAACTAGGCTAAGATTTGGAGGTGGTTTATAAAGGGAAAAAAACTGCAAAGATGTGGGGGGCGCCACACCTGCGCATTCCTGAGGAAATAGGACATCCTGTTTGTTTGTTTTTTTAAAGGTCAAAGGGTGTGGCACATACAGAACAGAATGGTGGTGCTTGCGTTAGATTATTACAACAGATATTATTATGGAGGAAAGCAAAATGTATGTAGGCGCACAATGTATATAAAATGCCTTTTAGAACAATTTTTAAGAAGATGCTGTATCATCTAGATCTCAAAGAATTCAAGACAAGAGGACCTGAATGCCTTCTCAGACTCCCTTGAGATCCTGCACTGTAGAACTAGATGGTCACTGAACATCCTTAATCTCCATCTCTCCCTGGCCCCTCTCACCACACTTCCTTCCCTGGAATTTTTGGGATACTGACTTTCTCAGACTATGTATCACCTTGGGAAACAATGTTGTCCTCCTAATGATATAGGAGAATGAAACTCCCGACCTACTGTGTCGGCGAGTTCGTGTTCTCTAAAATCGAGGAATGAATTTTAGGAACAACAGAGGTTAAGAGAAAATATATTTACTGAGAGAAAGAAAGCTTCTGTCTGAAGAGAGACAGAAGGGGACCCAAGCGGGTTGCCAAGGACTCTGTATTTTCCAGGGACTTTTATAGAATAAAACCATGGGTTCAAGGTGGTGAGGTGGAGGGACACGGACCTCTGGGAACTCACAAGGCAAATGAGCCTAATGTGGGACATAACTATCATTAGCCAATAAGATTAATAGTTCAAGTAAAATTGATTACATTAGGGATGAATGGGGAAGCCAGTCATGTAGAAAGAGGGTATTCTTACAGAGCAGTGATTCTTTCCTAGGGGGATGGGAGCTACTTAGGGTATCAATCTTCAGGATATGGGTGCATTTGTTTGATCTTTTGTCTTGAGGCCTGGCCCACAGCAGGAGGCGTCAGTCTCCCGGAAGTTACCAGGTATCTGAACCAGGCAGGTACCAGCCCTGTCTCACTGCCTATAAATATTTCTAACTAACTCAGCTGCCTGCAGCACTATCTCTTTTACTTTCTTTCACTGTTAGTCTTTATTTTAAAAATTTGTAAATTGCCTAAATATTATACACCCATTCCATCTGTTTCATCCTTGCTCTCCTTTTGATTTCTTTCAGTCCCTCCAGTCTATCTGTTTTCTCCCCAGAACTTCTCAGTGACCTTCCAATTGCCATCTGCCTTCATTTCCAGCACATCTCCAAGTTCCTTTAGTTCAGCCCTTGAAATGTCTCTCCCATTGCTTTTTCCTACTCAGTTTCCTTTGGACTCTGGAGTCCCTCATACATCATTCTCCTATTTAGGTTTCATTCCACTTCTCTCCCCAGACAAATTCATTCTGTATTAATTTGTCCATCATCCTACGGCTACTGTTGTATAGTGACAGGTGCTGTGCAAAGTGCTGGGTGTAGAGACTGGTTCAGTGGGTCCCTGCTTAGAGGACCAGGCAGGCAGCGAGGGGACAGCGGGGCAGACACTTCACAAGGCTGCAGTGTGGCTGCTGTGAGCTGCAGCGGGGTGTTTGTGTCTTGGATCCAGCAGGGTTAGAAAGTTGAGAGGGAGGACTTTTAATCTACTTTGCATGGGGCACTTTCACGTGAAGTGCTACTTAAAGGCTAAAAATTCTTTGCAAGGGAGAAAAGAGTCACTAGAGAAGTCAGGGGGACAAGCTCTAAACCGAGCTGTGTGGATAGCACCAATCACACCTTCACTGATTTACAATCAACTACTGACACATTTGTTTCAAAATCAGGAGCCCTTCTGCCCAGCACCCCCAGTGCTGGCTTTGTCCCTAGAATGTGAGCTAAACCCTCAGTATTTGTTGAATGATTAAATATCTGAATATGTACATTATGCAACTTGCAAGTCCCTTTTATCGTGACTGGATTTGGGGTATACTGGAAAAAAGAACAGTAGAGGTGAACTTTGATTTATTGATTTCCTTGCTCAGGAATCTCCAGGAACTTTCATTTATCAAGGTTTCTCATCAATAATAACTAACACTTTAGGCCAGATAATGTATGTTGTGTGGGGTCATCCTATATTATAAGATTCTCTACCCACCAGATGCCAACAGCATCTCCTGTTATAACGATAAAAAATGTTCCCAGGTACTGGTAGGGTATGAAATCAGCTTCATTTGGGGAACTCTGAGTATGATCTTCAAAGTCACATAAATAAGCAGGTCTTTTCAATATATTTTAGAACCTAGTACAGTTTTATAAACAAATCTAGCACTTGCAAAATATTTACATCAATTGAAATAGACCTGTAAAAAAGTTATTGTTACTTAAAAAAATAGTAAAATACTACACTTGAGCTCTCTTCAGAAAATTGCACGATATTTTATTTTATAAATGAAGTATTTGAAATGCCATAAAACAGATATGCCAAATCAATATGTGATGTGACTCCAGATGGTATCTCTTAACCTAAACATAAAATACTCTTTATCACATGTCAACTATTTCTTAGGTAGCCACTTCTGAGCAGTGATGTTTTATCTGAGCAGATGTTCATTTATATATCCTGATAATTATTTAAATTGCTATCTATCCTCACTCTGAAAGAAAAAATAAACCTTAATGTTGAAACTAAGTGGATTTTTAAAACATTAATTTATATGAACTTTCAAAAATTTCTGTTAAAATTTTTCCAGACACAGCCAACGAGAAAATGAAAAAAGGACCATTGCATCTGTATCGGCTAATGGTGTAAACATCACACTAACTCAGCCACTGAACTACACACACTTAGGAATCACCGTCACACTCCCTGACGGAACCTTGTTTGAAGCAAGAGCAGAAGTTGGAATACTCACAAGAAATATCATAATCAGAGGATCTGAGAATATGGAATGGAATAACAAAATCCCAGCATGTCCTAATGGATTTGACACAGGTAATTTTAGCAGCTGACATGCGGCTGAAATAATCATATGAAACTCAAAATTAAATTTGGTTGACATTGAATGTATTATTTTAGTTTGAACTTGCTAATGTGCTTTGTAAATATCATCAACTATGCAACTTGGAAGACCTCAGAGAGTGTTTTTAAGTAAAATTAAACATATTTATGATATATGAAGAAAATGACTGATGTCAATGTTGCATGGGGAAAATACTTGGCTTCTGCTGCTAAAGTCATTGCTATCATACAATCTACAAATATTTGCATAGTAGTAGGTGTAGCTTAGGTAATAACCTTTTCTTCACCAGGAAGTAATAGACAAAGCTCTTGGGGCTTGTTGTCAAATGGTCCGTTTTCTGATTCCAGGTCAATGGCATCATGTTTCACAATGTGTGTGACTCTGGGTTCAAATTGTTTAAGATAAGATCACTTCCTCTTCTTGTTTACTATGACTGTAAGAATTAGGTGACAATAATGCATATTCTAGTGCATTAATGCACTGAGGATTGATTAATCCTCAAATTTGAGGGGAAAGCTTTAGAAACAATGAAACAACATGTCTTTATCAATATTCATTCAAACATTCAGGTTAGTACCTTCTCAAATACAGGTTAGTAAGTATGTAAGGGCGTGCAAATGTGAACAAGACAAACTACTTTCCTTTCTTACTTACACAGAAGAGAAGATCATATGATTGTATATAATTTTGCTTCAGGAAGAGATTGAAATTACATGTGAATAGAGAGATACAATTAGGTACGAGGAAAAAAATCTTAATCTATAAAAGGATTTCAATATCGTTTTCCTTTCGTGATATTTTTAAAGGTGAATTTGCTACACAGACGTGTCTCCAAGGAAAATTTGGAGAAGAAATAGGAAGTGACCAATTTGGAGGCTGCATTATGTTTCATGCACCTCTGCCTGGTGCTGACATGGTAACTGGAAGAATAGAGTATGTAGAGGTAAAAGGCATTATTATTAAGTGGTGTTTTTGCTAAAGGTGTCCATATAATGAATGTGTGTTGAGCACCTGCCGTTTGGCATATTCTCTTGATAATCTGATAGTGGAAATGGATAAGCGAACAATGTTAATGCATTCAATTATTAACCCTTTCGATCATGCCAAAATTTTGTTTCTGGTTTTTCTCACACCCCGTATCAGCTTTGCCAGCAAACTCTATTCTTACACTCACAAAATAAATGGGTTTAGAATTCACTCTCCCCCAACCTGATCTTCAGCTTCCAACCACAGCATCCCTCACCTGCATGACTGCTTTTCTCCGGATTCGTCTCCCTGCCCACCCCCCATGCTCCAGTGCCGTCTACAACACAGCCAAAGTGAAATGCTAGAAGCATAAAGCAGGTCCTGCTTCAGCCCTGTTCCAAACCTTTGAGTGGCTTCCTATTACATCTAAAAGGGAACGTTTGTGTGCTTTCTATAGAACCAATGCAAACTGACCCCAGCTTCCCACTGACTTCATCTTCTGTGACTCCACACTGTGCTAGCCACAAGGATCTCCTTGTGTGACCATGGCAACCTCATTCCTGTCCTATGTTCTTTGTGCTTGCTCTACATTCTACCTACAATGCTTCTTTCTCAAATACTTGTGTGGGTCACACTCTAATTCCAGTTAGTCTCTTCTTAAATGTCATCGCAGGAGACAGCCCTGTCCTTACCATTTTTACTTGAAATTTCTGCCCATTTTTTCCCTTTACTTACACAAACATAATCTGACAGCTATTTTTGCTTAATTTCAACCTCTCCCTCTAGGATGTAAGCACAATTATTTCGGTGTTTCAGCTGATTACCTATGACTAGAACAAGAACACATGGTGTATAGCAGATTCATACTCAGATGATTGTTGAACAAACAAACACACAGATAAATAAGTATGTGTGTTATTCCTAAGATTTTAGGAGCTCTTCTGTATTTTATTAAGACTTGGTGTATATAATTAGAGTTTGGTCCAGTTGTTATCAAATATTCAGTAAAAAACAAAAGGAAGGGAGGGAAAGGGATGGCAGAAGGGAGACAAAAAGCAAAATCCATAACCTATCCTGGGCACTCCTAGTCTATACTGATAATGAAAGAATCAATGCCCCTATTTTGGGATACTCTCCTCCTAAAATACATTACACACAGGTGACATCTGAGATACACACTGAATGAGGGTAGGTCTGTATATTAAATATTGGTAATAGTTACTTTTTAGTTTTAGATAGAGAATGAAAATAAATAAACAATCCAGTATTTTACCTTCTTAATGTATATCAAGCACAAATACACACGCTCACATAGATTGGCAATTTCCATATTAGATTATTGGATCATAGACATTTGAAAGAATGCATAGCAGAGTAGTCAGTAAGAGAATCTACTCCTGAGTTGGACTAACTTGGGTTTAAATGAAGCTTTATGACTGAACAAGCTATGCACCCTTTCTAAAATCCAATTTTTTCATCTGTGAGATGATGTAAGTGATTAGTGGTGACATGGCAAAATTACTGTAAAGACCGTGATTATGCCTGGAAAGAAACAACAGCACACTGTCCGGCACATGGAAGAAATTCTAAAGTGTTTCTTTTTATGTAAGAATCAGAGAAAAAAGACTTAAGAGGCTTTACTTTGTAAAACATAAAAGTTGAACAGTAAACAGAAGTTAAAAAGAAGAGTCGAAGGTAGCTTATGTTCATTTGTTTATTCATTCATTCATTCATTCATTCATTTTCTTTTCTTTTCTTTCTTCCTTGTTTGTTTTGGTACCAGGGATTGAACTCACAAAAATCATATTTGCCAGGCAGGCTCTTATGCCACTGAGCTAAATTCCCAGCCCCATTCATTTTTTTCTAACAAGTATGATCTGTAATACTTTGGATAAAATAAGGCTAATAATATTTTCAAATGGTAATTGTGAATGATGTGAGAGATAGTAGTATGTTAATAATTATGCAAAAGTGGGAGATTATTTTGAAATAAGAGAAGTCAGGCAAGTTCTGAGTCTATGTGAATTGGCAAACAGCTCTGATTTCTTGGCTTGACAGATATTCCATGCTGGCCAGGCTTTCCGGTTGGGCCGATATCCAATACATTGGCACCTACTTGGAGATTTACAGTTCAAATCTTATGTAAGAGGTTGTGCAATTCACCAGTCCTATAACAGAGCTGTTACCATCCATAACACACATCACCTTCTGGTTGAGAGGAATATTATCTATGACATCAAGGGAGGAGCATTTTTTATAGAAGATGGTATTGAACATGGCAATATTCTGCAATATAACTTGGCAGTATTTGTACAACAAAGCACTAGTCTTCTGAATGACGATGTCACACCAGCTGCATTTTGGGTGACTAACCCAAACAATACCATACGGCACAATGCAGCTGCTGGTGGCACTCATTTTGGCTTTTGGTATCGAATGAACAACCATCCTGATGGACCATCCTATGACCGAAACATTTGCCAAAAAAGAGTTCCTCTTGGAGAGTTCTTTAACAATAGTGTTCATTCTCAAGGATGGTTTGGACTGTGGATCTTTGAAGAATATTTCCCTATGAAAACAGGATCTTGTACTTCTACAGTGCCCATACCTGCAGTCTTTAATTCACTTACTACTTGGAATTGTCAAAAAGGAGCTGAATGGGTCAATGGAGGGGCCCTGCAATTCCATAATTTTGTGATGGTAAATAACTATGAAGCTGGAATTGAGACCAAGAGGATCCTGGCTCCGTATGTTGGAGGATGGGGTGAAACCAGTGGAGCAGTGATTAAAAATGCCAAAATTGTTGGTCATCTTGATGAACTGGGAATGGGCTCTGTGTTTTGCACATCAAAAGGCTTGGTCCTCCCTTTTAGTGAAGGCCTGACTGTATCTTCTGTGCAGTTTATGAACTTTGATCGTCTCAACTGTGTAGCCTTGGGAGTGACATCCATCACTGGAGTTTGTCATGACAAATGTGGAGGGTGGAGTGCAAAATTTGTTGACATCCAGTATTTTCACACACCTAATAAGGCTGGCTTTCGATGGGAACATGAAGCTGTTCTAATCGATGTTGACGGTTCACTTACAGGTGACATTATTTTTCCTTTGTGATAAAAATGCATTGGAAACGTGTTTTGTTAATACAGAGTTAAATAGTTAAAGCAGGTTCCCCAGCATTACTGATTTTACTCAGCACCAAACTTTACTAATGGCTTGAAAACTGCAGACAAGCAAGTTACCAGGCACAGAGGAGATGTGCTTCTCTAGAAAAGATCACACTCTCAGAGGCAGCCTCCAATAAGCCCCTTGTCTCTTGATTTACACTTTGATTTTTGAATTAACAGTAAATTTTGGGTAATAATTATGGAAACATTGATCAAAAAATAATTAATGTCAGTTTTAGAATTACTATGTTTTATGCTTAATTACATAGATAAGAAACAACTTTCATAACCACTCAAATTCTCTGGTCAGCCACTGCAGAAAATATAAATTCCAGGTTTATTTCTATAAGCAGTGAATGCATACTCATTACAGCCTTACTAGAATGCAGCAATTTTAAGAAGTGAGAGTAAGTGACAAATCTGTAATTAATTTTTTCTTTCCAATCTAAATTCAAAATTTAGAGTTATTCGTGGAACATGTTAACTCTATGAAGAAATTCAGCATACACTGTAGGTTAAATTTTTTAGCATTTTAAGCCCAGAGTATGTCACATTGTCTACAAATATTTGTGGTTTCTAGAATTTGGTGTCTTTACAAATTGTTAGTAGTAAAGAATTATCTAAGACAGAAAGGATGTGTGTGTATACTACTGAACAATTTTTAAGAGACAGCTAATCAATGGGTAAACCTAGAACTATTAAAAATTTACTTTTAAAAGATTCTTTGAAAGATGAATGAACATTCATCTGAACATTCACATGGGCCGAGTTCTCAGCTGTAATTGATGACGTATGTCTCTTATATAGAGAGTTTAAGAGAGAAAATATTTGGATCCTTCTGTTACATGAGCTTTGTGTAGCCTTCCTCGGTTGACTTAATTCAGCTTAGGTTTTTGATGTTAGTTGAAATTCCACTGCAAAACCTTTGCTTGAGTTTTCCTTGCTTCGTGCAAACAGACAAAAATATACCAAGATTTTTCAAAATTTATTGGTCATACAATGGATTTTTGGTTTTCTTATGTAAAGTGGAAATCGTTTTGCCTCTGTTTCATTCCCAGGGCACAAAGGGCACACGGTCATTCCACATAGTTCATTGCTAGATCCTTCGCATTGCACTCAGGAAGCCCAGTGGAGCATTGGGTTCCCCGGCTCTGTCTGTGATGCCTCAGTTAGCTTCCACCGTTTAGCCTTCAACAAGCCTTCCCCAGTATCTCTCCTTGAAAAAGATGTGGTTCTCTCAGATTCTTTTGGTAAGTGGATTCTAATTACTTAACCACAAATTAAATTAAATTAAATTAAGTTAAATATGTTTTGGTGAACTTTTGTCTTGATGATGATACTTAACATTTTGAACACTGCAAAAGGTATCATATATGCATTAGTCAGATTCTAGGCAAGAAACAATACTTTCCAAATGAGTGCTTGGGGAGCATTGAATAACTGCATGGAGAAGCATAATATTCTGTTGATCAGGAACCTTCTAATCCATGGCAATTAGGATGAAGGGTCAGCTTGATTGTCTGAGGGAATCCTCTGGGAATGGTAGTACACTCTTTCTGGTGTGTGTGTGTGTGTGTGTGTGTGTGTGTGCAGATCTTGGAGCTATGTCTGGTCTTTTGACCCTTCTACTCTGTCACTGCTCTGCTCTGCTGCCAGCCAGTATGCAGCTGTGCTCTGCCGTACCCTTCTGCCACGATGTGTCTGCCTTGGGCTGAAACTATGAACAAATTAAGCCTCTTCTGCTTTAAGACATGAATATTAAATACTGTGTCTCAGCCATGAGAAAGCTGATTAATACACCTCCAGACAATAATATGACAAAGCAGAAAAACTGACAAAGACTTGGACCAAGACAGTAAAAATATACCAGTATTCTCATCCCTAAAGGCAAACATTTCTTACACTTGTTAATTGAGATGATATGAGCAGAGCATTTTCCAGGCCAGTAGTTGCATGCCAAGTGCCAGATATCATGGTTATTTACTGGTTAATTCACTGGTTTATACCATGAAGGACACTGGACCTGTAACACTAAGTATGCCTGACATTATTACCTGCGTAGGTTCTGTTAATTTACTGTCATTATTCACTGTGCACATAGCATTTTCACCAGCTGGAAAGAAAGCTAAATGGGGCTGTGGTGAGAATTCTGATCTTCATATCTTGCAAATATTTTGACTACTGTTCGAATCTATATTTTCCCCTCAAAGATTTGGAATTGCTTTTAGTTCATTATTATGTTAATCAGCTTTCAGTTACTATAATGAAAACCTGAGATATCTTGTAAGGATAAAAGGTTTATTTTGGCTGATAGTTTTGAAGTTTCAAAAGCAGTGATCAATTGACTTCATTGCTTTTGGGCTTGTGGCAAAGCAGCGTGTCATGGCAGGAAAGAAACTGTAGCACAAAGCCATTCACCTCATGGCTAGATTACAAAAGAAAGAAAGAAGGAGACCAGAGTCCCTTAATCCTCCTTGAGAGCATTTTCTCCTTAACTCAAATACCTACCACTAGGCCCCACCCCTTAAAAGTTCCACTCCTCCCAAAAGCATTCTCTGGACCAAGCCTTTCCTATACTGGGAAGGGGGTGAGATTTTAAGTTTAAACCACAGCAGTTATCTTAGTCAGTGAAGATACACAGCATTTAGAATGTCCACTTAGTCCTTCATAAGGATTTTCCCTCACTTTATTAGTCAAGGATCCCACGTTGGAAATCTCCCAATTATTAAGCATGTCTGTTCCTGTTACACCTAACCTGAAGTACTCTGATGGGTTAAATATATATATATATATAATAAAAATATATAACATAATAAAATATATATTATACATTTATATATAATATGTATAATAAAAAATATATATATCTTTATTGTTTGATCCACGTACTTGTCCATCTGTCTAGCAATTACTGATACTCTTTAGCTCACAGTAGGGGTTTGTCTTGATAAACTTATCACATGTTAAAAATATTATAAATTGAAAATGCATTTAAGATACCAAATGTACTGAACATGGTGGCTTAGTTCAGCCCACCTAAAATATGCTCAGGACGCACGCATTAGCTTCCAACTAGACAACATCATCTAACACAAAGCCTATGTATAATGAAGTTTTTGAAATCTCACCTAATCAATTAATTGATCAATTGAATATTAAGGTATTATTATAAACCACTGTAAAGTCCAAAATTGTTAAGTCAAACTATCAAGAGTCATGGACCATTTATTTGTATTAGTTAAAATATCTGTCTACAATAAATCTACTTACTGTTCTGATAGACTGTAGATTCTACAAACTAGGAAAAGCACTGATGAATCAAAGATCTGCTAAGCAAAGTCATTAAATCATTATCAAATATGATTTTCTACATTTTCTGGGTATATCTAAACAATGCAACTTCTTGATAGCAATATACAAAATTAAAACAATAAAGTATAATCTGAACACATAATAAGGAAACATAAATACAGGAAAAACTTTATCAATATATCCCAAATGTACTTTTTGTTCTCTTATAGTTTCAATATTTACTATTCTTCTTTAATATATTGAAAATACTTTCATAATGTTGCTTTAAAATACTATTAATATTTCCAAATTTCCTTCTGCAGTGATATTTATAAGGTCAGACTTGCAATTTAAAATAAAAGTCATGTAATCAATACAAACTAATTACATTTTGAAAATCTGTAAATGATTGTCTCAGCAACTTGATAGCTTTAAAATTACCACTGTGAAATCCATCAGGACATGCTGGAATTTTATTATTCTACTCCGTATTATCAGATTCTTTTATTAAGACACCTCTTACAAAAATTCCAAGTTCTGCTTTTGTTTTAAATATAATGCCATGTCTAGTTTCACTACAATTTGGGGAACTGGAGAAATAATGAGATGGACCTGTACCCCACTAGACTGACTGTTAGACTGAGGAAAAACTCATTCTGTCACGGTCTTTTGGAAGCTCCCACTCTAGCTGGTTAACAAATTGGAGCATGATGGCTTTAATATAGGCACAGATTCCTTCCAATCAGTGGTTTATACACTGTCTGTGAATTGTCCTGAGTCTGGGAAATAAGTAAGAAGCTGTGAATTTCCACTTGATTAGATTTCCATCCCTCACAAGACCTCTGTCATTCTTGTTTCTAGACAGTATATCAAATATCATTCTTAGGAAACCTCAAATCACAGATCCCCTCAGGTCAGACCATTCTTACTATTTCTCTGGCCAGTAGTTGCTGTGCTAATTAACCTTATGCTTCTATCTGATACCACTTATGGCCTCCATTATTCTTATGAGATCTAAGAAGCCAATGTCATTGCTAGGATCCTGCACCAGCAGTATGTTTATCCACAGAAAAATGCATCATAGAGCAATTCAAATGTATCATAGAGAAATACAAAGATTCTGGCACCACTGCTAGTCCTGAAAAAGTGAAAGGAAGGAGCATTTACAGGAATCCAGCGTCAAAGGAAGCTGTTTGAAGTGGGCTAACTCACAGAAGCTGTGCCAGTCGTTAAGAAATCCAAGAGCCCACTCTGTGCCAACCTCAGGAGAGAGTTAGGGGCATGAGACCTCCTTCTGTTTTCTTTTTCTCTCTCTTCTCTTTTTTGTGTTTGTCACTGTTGAAACTCAACCAGAAGCTAGAGCCCAAATGAGCAGGATAGGATGTGGATAGTAGATCTTTAGAGGAAGCAAGAATGTAGCACCAAATCCATCATCTATTATGATGTTGTAAGCTATTAGATTTAATTTTAAAACATTCATACTGAGGTTTTTTTGTTCTCTGAATCGACAGAGTCTTATACCTACTATCTGAGTAATGATATCTATTTTATTGGTTGCTTCATTACTTTTCTTCTGATACAGAGGAATTCAGAGTGGTGCAATGTTACTTATGCTTTAGAGACTATGGTACAATAAACCATATTTAAGTGGAGTATTTATGTATATTTTCCTTCAATTAAAAATCGGTAGGCTAAAATTAACTGAAATATCAAAAATATGTGAAGTTATTTAATAAAGTAATTTGTTGCTTCTTATTATTGTAATCATAAAAATTTTTACGATAAGAAATTTAGTAATTTAAGTGATTTACAACATAGCTGTGAATAGACAATATTGTTAATATTTTATAAAACATGGTTTAAAATACACAATTATAGGTAACTCAGAGATGTGCCATCATGTATATAATATATGCCTATTAATTTTTAAACAGAAAAATATAAATATATGGAGTCTCTAGTCTATCTATTATTAATGATGCTGATGGTGATGGTTTTAGGGAGATTTTGATCATTAATTCATATTTTTGGCTTTTGATTGACAAAATCTTGTATTTCTGAGTTTATGAGATCTTAGCTTTCTTGAGAAGTCTCTTTGCCTTATTGGGCTATTCCATTCAAAAATTAAGACTTTTATTTAGTTACTAAATAGTGAAAATCTGGAGGGAAAAATTTGTTAACGTTTACAAAACTCAACATAAAACACTGCAAGTAGTAGGGAAGCAATAGTATTGAATTAGATGGAATAGTCAGACCAAAATTGCAAAACCTAAAAATCATTGTATCAGGCACTTTTTTACTTAAGATGACAGGAAAAAAATCCACATCATAGCAAGGCAGATGACTGTTTTTACTTCATTTTCATTAAAATCAAATAAAGTTATTATTTGATTTTAAAAATTAAAATTAAAAATTAAATTTAAAAATTAAAAACAAAACTATCACGTGTTTTGATTGTAAATGTAAACTAGGTAAATTAAAATTTTTAAATATATGTTAGAATAATGAGACACATAATTTAATATAACTTCACATATATCCTTATATATCTTTCTTAAAGGATCTCACACTTGGTGATATGTCTTGGGGGAAATACATGCATAAGGTTAAACCGGATGACAAATTAATTTGAGACAATTATCTTAATGTTATTATATTTTCAATCAACTTCAAAGAGATTGTATTTCAGCCCAAGATGCTTAAACGCAATATACTTAAATTGTGTGCAGTTAAAAAGATTAAGAAAAGCCCAACTACTAAGAAAAATGAAAGTTTATTTTCTTTGTGAAACAGAATTATCAAGATATGTAAGGTTAAGGTATAATTACATCCATTAGAAAACTTCAGGGGAGTTTGGTTCTGCCAAATTAGGAGCAAATCCCAGAGGTTCTGGAGGACAGTAAGAGCTCATCTATTAGTCAGCTACCGCTTCCTGACAGACGGACCCGCCACTCAGGAGCTTAAAGCTACAGTCATTTCTTTTCACTCACAAGTCTGAGAGCTGTGTTGGATAATCCCGAGGGGACTCCGGGGAAAGGCCATGTTTCAGTCTGAGCATCCATTGCGCCTCTCTGCTTCCCAAGGGTGGAGCTCAGGTTGCCCCACCTATGCTCACCCTGCAGCCAAGGGGAGTTGCTGCCGGGAGCTCTTCCTGTAGTCCACAGGCTGAAGGAGGAAGCTCTTCTCAAGCTTTTGCTAGGGTCACTTCTGCTAAGGTCCCTGTGTCCAAAAAAAGTCACTCGGTGTCAACAGAGCAGGGAAGTCTACTTTGTCTTCGAGGAGGAGAGGAGTGAATATTTGCTGAACAATAATGCAGCCATTATTATTACTCTTCTCATATTTTTCAGTGATTTTGGTGGTGCAAGTTTTTAGTGCCTCTGTTCAGAAAACTTTTAGAACTCAGTAATTCATTATCCTCGTTAAGTTGTTTCCCCTTGATCCTGGAACTTTTTCTTTATTTTCGATAGAAAATGAATGACAAGATTTTTATAATAGTCTCCTAAAATTTTAAGATGTTATTAATTTTACACAAAATCTAATCAAGATCACAGAGGGAAAACAAAGAGAAAAAAAACTAGGGGTCATTCATTAAAGGCTTTTTCTTTGTGCTATTAGAGACCTTTTCAAATCTTGTACTGAAGCCATTAGGGTCTTTCTCATGCCAAAAGCATAACTAAATTATATAGTTTTTCTCAGAACATGTAGGTCTGGATCCTAGGTTCTCATCTACAAAACTTTTGCCTATTGGTCAATGTCAAGAAGTGACATTAGTCGTAGCCTAATTCCTCCAAGCTCTAAATCAAAACTTCTTCAAAGCCAATAAAAGTATTTATTATTAAAAATTAGTATCGTTATTTAGATTTTTGATTAGCCTAAAAGATAGAGGAGACAAAGAATCAGAACTTATGTTAACATAGATTGGAAATCAAAGATTATAAAGAATGAAGTTCTTAAAGAATGGAAAGAAAATTAAGTTTAAGTCAGTGATATTTAAGGAGCTATATTAATATATTTAAGCACTTTTGTCTTAGTAGTTATAATTACCATCATGTTTTAATTGTAAATTTTCTTGAGTAAAGTCTCCATTGCAATTTAAACTACCAAGTGAAGAGCCATTATATGTTCCAGTTAAATATAATAGTAAACATTTTGGGCTTTCAGTTAAAGACATTTTGAACAGAGATGTCAAAATGCTTGTTAAGAGGCTCCCATAGACTAAATTTCTACTCCATAATTTCATTTGTTCATTAAAGGAGGAATTTCATAAAGGCCGAGGATGCTAATGTTTGCTTGTCTTATGTTCTTCTGCAGGCACAAGTATTGTTCCCTTTCAGAAGAAACGATTGACTCATATGTCTGGATGGATGGCGTTGATTCCAAATGCCAATCACATTAACTGGTACTTTAGGGATGTGGACCACATAACCAATATATCATACACATCCACATTCTATGGATTTAAGGTAAATGAAGAACTGTAGAATCTATTGTCTAATCACTGTGATTACATGTCAGTCACAGCCTACACTTTCCTCCTTACTCATGTGCTTTGGGGGGCAGAGCAGGCCCTGCACACTTTCCATGAAACAAGCCTACAGAACCTCGTTTGACAGTTGGAAGTGAGCAAACTTCCTGCCACATTCTCATAACAGGTTACTTGTGTCCTTGTTATCATTAGCACAAAAATCACTTCCTCTTACTGTTCATGACATCTTATATACCACTTAAGACCTTATTTTCATGGATCAACTGAAACTTATAAAAAATTATTGTTTAAAAGCAACACTTTCATTTCTAGCATGTAGCTGCTGGTGCTCAAACCTAGGACCCTGTGTATACAGTATACCTTGAGGCATATCCCCAGCCTGATTTTAATACTGCATAAATGTTGACTCTCTATTTTTGGAAAGAAACAAAACTGTAGATAAAGAGAAAATCCTTTCTGGTTTACCTCATCCCTTCTCCTTCCCCATCCTCCACTTCTAATGGTAACCAGTATCTCAGATTGGATGTTTTCTTCCCACATGTGTTCTTCTGCTTATGTTACATATTTATACAGCCCGTTAGTCTATATAGTTGTTTTAACTGTTTTCAAACACTAAAAGAATAACATACTGTTTTTAAATGTATAAATATACACATGCTTCCTTTGGTCTGTAAAGGATGTGTGTGGGAGTACATGTGCACAGAGAGAGAAGAATAGAAACAGATCTTTTCAGTGCCTCACTCTTGGAGCTCTCACATTGTTGCCATAGACTGCAAAATGATAATAAACATTTAAATGTAAAATAAAAAATAAATTGAAAGTAAAGCTTTTGTTGCAACACAACATAGGAGCTAATTATATGTCATTAAAATTAAATGTGTCTCATTTTTCTGCAAACTTTTATAGGAAGAAGACTATGTAATTATATCACATAACTTCACTCAAAGTCCTGATATGTTTAGTGTTATTGATGTGAGGAATGGCTCTTCAAACCCATTGAACTGGAATACTAGCAAGAATGGAGACTGGCACCTTGAAGCAAACACTAGCACTCTGTATTACTTGGGTAAGAATTTATCAGGCAGAAGAGATTATTTCATCTGATGATTTGTCTTAAGGATGAGAACAATAGCTTAATATGTTATGCAGTGCCCTGTATTGGTAGGACTTGATAAATACTTTTTGAATGAAAGGACTAGAAACTAAATTTCTATAAGAAAAGGCCTTGAGTTTAATTAAAATAAGAACCTGCAGTGTAAGCATGTGTATATTTATGCATTTAAAAAGAATATTTTATTCTTATAGTGTTTATTTTTGGAAATAACATCAACATGCCTATGCATGGTCCTGATAATTTTATTTCACAGAAGGAGAAGAAATTACTACAGTGTACTCCAGTATATATTTTCTTTTCATTTTTGTTATTTAATTATTTTTGGAAGAGAAAAACGTGCATGAATGGATTTAAATTAAGTTCCAAAGCATTCATTTTGTTGGAATTTCTCCAGGCCATATAGGTTTGACTCATACCAAGTTTCTATCTAAAGAATGTTTTCCAAAATGCCATGACTTTGTTTACATTCAAGTACTTTGATTATCATGCTAATTTAAAGCACTTTTACTTTGCTTTCAGTGTCAGGAAGAAGTGATCTTCACCAAAATCACTCCATTTCTGGGACGCTGGATCCTGATGTGAAAGATGTTGTTATTAATTTCCAAGCTTACTGTTGTACTCTGCAGGACTGCTTTCCTGTCCATCCCCCATCCAAAAAACCAGTTCCCAGGAGGCGGCCAGCCACTTACATGTATGCAGGTCTTTTGTAATTAGTACCCTTGACAACTCTGGACATATTCTTTCTTGAAGTAACCCAGTGTTTTCTTAGCAAGTGTCACCACTTACTCTATAATAACTATGGTCGAATCTCATAAAACAAGTTACTTTATTTTCTTAAACTCACTTCTAGGACCTGAGAGAAACTCTCCCTGCCTGGATCTTGGTAAGCAGGGGAGAATACTCTGGAGATAGGGTTGGAAATAGGTAGGAGTCAAACCATTCAGATCGTGTGGTGATGGTTAGAAATAAGGGAAAACTCTCAGTGATGTTAAACTAAGAAGTCACGTACCCCAAATTACATTTGCAACTCTGTGGAGTGTGTTTTGTAAAAGACCGTGATGAAAGCAAGGAGGTGCACTACAGGGCACTGGTGAGATTTGCAAGAAATGTAGGTCACCAAGGTTATTGACTCCAATACCCTCATCCTTATAAGGCAGGTCTAATTTCCATAATTAACCTTTATTAAAACTAGCATCCCAGGTGCAGACTGATGTGGACCAGACTGTAATAAAGATGTGAGATAATGAGCTACATGTGTATGTCAGAGTGTAGTTCCCCGTCCCACCGTATGAGCTTTCCTTATTGAAAATGGCTATAACTGGATTGATTCATTTGTGTTAGTCAGATAATCATCAGCAAAACCAACAGAATTTTGGTCCAGAGATGATACCTTAGGATTAGAATATGAAGCTGTGACTCTGTGACCAATGCCTAGTTTAAGAGGTGGGTCCCTATTATCACAGTAACTTCCATAGTGATAGTGAGGTGCTGATGGGGATGAGGAGAAAGAATTCCTAATACTGAAAGGAACTAGATTAAATGTATCATTTAATATGTGCAGCGCTAGTCAGATCACTTGGAAAAGTATCTTTCCTTCGTCATGTGCAGTGGTATACTCCTGCGGTCCCAGCTACCTGGGAGGCCGAGGTAGGAGGGAGGCAGTCTTGAGATTGGCCCTATCTCAAAATAAAATTTTCAGAAAGAAGTTAGAAATGTAGCTGAATGCTAGAGACGCCTAAGTTCAATCCTCAGTACGTTAAAAAAATCATTGAAATTGTTCCTGGAAAAATTATGTGTAATTATAAATCTAAATAACTCTTTACCTGCTAACTTCATTTAAAAACCCATTCTGTTATTTTTTTTATAATTTTGAGTCGAACAATTCCTTTAAAACTACAATTTAGTGATACAAATATGTAATAAAAGTACACATTTTAAGCAAACTTTATGTTGGGCCTTTTATAGAATTCCAGGATTAGTGTCACAGAAATTTTATTTATTTATTTATTTATTTATTTCAAATGAATCAGAACAATGACCTCTGAAAATGAACATTCCCCAATAAAAAAATCATCAGCTTTATAATTCCATCCTTGATAACACTTTGCATTAAGTAAAAGCTCCTAAAGGGCTTAGTGCTGAGGTTAAGGTTGGCTCTCTTGCAATTCACTTTCTATGCTTATTTAAATTGAACACAGCCTTCATTCTGGATGCAAACATACAGAGGGAAAGTCTCTATAGTGGAATGAAAAATTACACATGTAATTTGTGTTTGGAAAACATTTTACTAATTACACAAGTATTGGCTTATCTGTTTGGTGAAATTATCACCTCCCCAGCTCACATTCTGTCATTCCCGAAAGGCCTTCTATAATGCTACATTCCTCCTAAGGAGATGTCGTTAAATATGCAGAGATAATTGTCAATGGAAATATTTTTTCATCTTTTTTGCAGTTTATGGTCAAATCATTCTTTTTGGCAATCATCTCAAGAAAATAATTATACTGTACCTCACCCAGGAGCACAAGTCATTATTCCTGAAGGTAAATGTACAAATGTAAATAGATGAAATTCTTGTGTTTGTGTGATATTAATGCCGTGATAGGGTAGCTTCCTCAGTGGTGAGGTTTCCACTTTTACTCAGCACACCTTGGGGAAAGAGCCAATATGAAGAAACAGACTTCATTGTCATATCCTGGATATAAAATGTAGCCTCCTTGGTTTTATGTGGGTTTAAACCTAACTATAGCAATAACTTAAACTGGGTGGTCTATACGTGAGTTCCATCTACTTGGGAAACTGAGTCACAAGAATCACTTTGGTGCCCATGCAAGAAAGACAGGACTCACTGTATAGAAAGATGGATCAGTGAAAAGCTTGGCAATGTTTGTCATGGACCACAATCTGGGTGGTGTGTCTTACAGTACTGTTTTGTAGGAACATGGATTGTAGCTGACACAGATTTGCCGCCAATGGAAAGACTCATTATCTGGGGAGTTCTGGAACTAGAAGATAAATCCAGTGTAGGAGCTTCGGGGCCCTCTTACAGGAGAGTTGTTTTGAACGCTACCTACATCTCCGTGCAGGTAAGAATGAGGTTTTGTAATGCATGTCCTTACTAATCAAAGTCTGAGAGGTAGATTTATGGAAAGATATTAAGAAAGCATTTTCAGTTGGTTTCAGTGAGAAACAGCACTGCTCTAGCTCATGAAATGAGAGGCTCAGGTAAATCCAACATGTTCCCACTCTCACCTTTCTTTGAGGAATAATTATCAAGATACTCTTAAGTGTAAGGTTTTCCTGGTTTCAGTTCTACTTAAAATATTTGTCTTGTTTTTCAATAAAGCTAAACAATGAGCTTGCTCCAACAAACAGCAAATCATTAGGAGTTTGAATTTAAATGCTTTTTTAAAAGAACACAAACAGTATTTCTTAAAACTAATGGATATAAATTGAATTATGAAAGCAGGGCCAAATGGATAAATGTTCCAATTATTTGGAACAGTAACCTCATTCTTTCACAAACCTCAGATGGGGCTCGAACACATTAACTGATTTATCAGTTTAATTGTCCCATCATCATTTATTATCATTCATGAAAAAAATGGCCTAACCAAAAAGCTACTTAGTACAATTTTTTTAAAAGTGGTAATATATTTTTTTTTTGAGTCCAGAAACCTAGTCTTTGATGCTGTGAAGAAAATGATATTTTGGTCAGATGTGTGAGCTATGGGTAAATTAAAGCTAAAACTGTACACTAACTTCACTGTTGGTTGTTACATAACCTAGGGTAAATAACTTTACCTCTTTCAGTATCAGCTTTCTTACTTTCTTACCTATGAAATAAGAATAAAAACACTGAGCTATGAGTTTAATGTGCATGTTAAACTATGTAAAGATTCATCTGACATAAAATCAGCAGGTATTTAATGAAAGCTGTTATTAACAACAGCGGTTCGTAAACGACAGAGCTTGGACATGAAGGGAATATTCCATAAGCAACCACATACGCTGTGTGCTGGCTAAACACCACTCCCTTTTACATTAATTAGGGAGAGTAAGAAGGGTTGAAGGGATGAGGAGGAGAAAGGGAAAAAGAAGAAGAATCAGGATGTAGTATGTCCAGGTACAAATTCTATGGTGAATGTGATCAGTATGTATGACAAATATGTACTAATAAAAAAAATAAATTTAAAAAAATATTGACTTTGACCTAGGGTGAATCCTTTAAGATTGCTTGTACCAAAATAAATGGGTTAAACTGAAGTCACTTCCTGTTACAATACAGTTATAACAAAATGCATTCACTTCTGCTAAGGAAGGCTTCTGGTGACTTCTGAATTCCTTTTTTTGTGCGTGAAATTTTTTCTGCTCAGTTTTTCAAATATTAATAATCTTCTGCTTCACTACAGGGAGGTAGATTAATTGGTGGCTGGGAAGATAATCCTTTTAAAGGAGAATTACAGATTGTGCTTCGAGGAAATCATTCTACCCCAGAATGGGCTCTTCCAGAAGGACCAAATCAAGGAGCAAAGGTCTTAGGTATACACTGTAGATATCCAAAGTGTCATGGCAGTTTTGAGCTTTTACTGTGGAAAATATATCATTAAGTGTAATACTTAGTTTGCAATAGTATAGTACAAGAAGGTTTTGTAAACATTTATTTGTTTTTTGTTTGTTTGTTTTTTGGTACCAGAGATCAAACTCAGGACCTCCCTCTTGGCCAGGCACAAGCTATATCCCCAACCCCTTAAACATTTATTTATAGTGAAGGCTTACAAAACTAGTGAGGTTTTAAGAAATTAATGTGACATTATACCAGATAGAAAAATAGATATGTATATTTTAAACCAAAATGTAATTTATTACAAAACTAAAGTTTCTACATTATATCTTTGACCTGGTTTTCTTCATAATCTTTCTTCTGTCAAAGCAATATTTTTTTTCCAGTGTTTTTCCCTTAAAAACCACTTTCTTACAAATCCTACCCCTTACAGTCTTAGTAAATAATCCATGCCTCAGCTGTCTCTGTCTTCGCTACTGAGTTAGAGCTATAGCTCAGCCTTACTTTCTGATCGCATGGTGTGCTATGTACATTCCTAAATGAGAGCAAAGGACTCAGAAGTGTTAATTTCATCGCAGTGAACAGTTACTATTATCAATGTTACTGTGTATTTACTCAGAAGTCACATATAAGCACCTCTCCACTGTACTGTTTGTAAAACTGATACCCAGTCCAAATAACTCAAAATGGAGTGATTAAACTCTTCATTGGCAAATGTCCTGAGACATTCACAAAATATTTGAATGCATGTGTTTAGTTTTTATTTGCAAAAGTGACTCTTTAAATGACCCAGAAATGTATCAACAAAAAATATCTCTCCAATTCTACCCTCCTTGAGGAAACTAGCGGTGGTAGTTCACAATTGATATCTTCTGGTTTTTATCCGTGCCTTTACTTTTGTTATATACACTAATTAGTGCCTTATTTCCTGCTGTTAAAACATGATTAAATTGGATATATTTCTAAGCATTTTTCTTTTCAGATCAATACTTACAGAATATTTTCCACAGTATTAATTCATTGAAATTTATTTCATCATTCACCTTTTGATATATACTTTGATTAATTTCAGTTTTCTAATGTTGAGGTAAACATACTGATTTGTGTGTATATCTTTTATATTGGATTGGTTTTCCATGAACCAAATTCCTAAGAGTGAGTCAAAGATCAAAAGCTTCATGTATAGTTCTGAGCAAGTAATCTCAATTCATTTCATTCATTTTGAAATGTTCAACTGATTATTAAAGTATATCAGTGGACAGTTTCCTTTTGTAATATTGCCTCATTTATGACTATGTGGTGAGTAAATAGGAGCACTTTCTCCTGCAGGGGTGTTTGGTGAGCTGGATCTTCATGGACTTCCACGTTTAATATATAAAACTAAACTATCAGAAACTGCAGAAGCAGGTTCCAAAGTTCTGTCTCTGGCGGATGCTGTGGATTGGCAGGTAGAGACATTATTTTGTGGTGTAAAATAAACATATGTAGTCCATTTAAAAAACGTTCTTCTCTGTTCTCGTGGGCGCCTATTTTCTCAAATGATTAGCTAGACGAGAAATGGATATTTTACAGTTACCTTGCACAGTATGACCTAACAGCAGCAAGTATTTAAAAATCATGGTCTCAGAGGTCCTTCATGATAATTGGAAAACAACAACCCTATATGCAATTGTTTATAAAAGAAAAATATGAGAGTTTCAAGCTAAAAAGTGTTCTTACAAATTCTTGCAGGAGGGACAATGGGATTACTTTAAATATACTTTATTATTAAACTGATTATCAGCTCACTTGTAATTTGTGATCTTATACATTGACCATTTGGAAATAAAACAATCCCAAAGCTCAGTTATATTCAAGTAATGTCATATTAAGTCAGAAATTTTGATAGAATAAAATTGGTAAATTTTTAATTTAGAATAAAACACAAAATCTAAATGTGCACTGTGTATCTACATACAATTTATTGTATTTGATGATATGATTGCTAATTAAATATAAGTTAAATTAGAATTATTTAATGGTTTTTACTAAGAAATGTAAGACTATTTTTAAAATTGTTCTTGAATTTACTATCGGACTTTTCCTAAGGAGGGAGAAGAGATTGTGATAACCACCACAAGTTATGATTTACACCAGACAGAAACTAGAAGTATTGCTAAAATCCTGCATGGTCACAAAATTCTCATTCTCAATGACAGCCTTTCCTACAATCATCTTGGTAAGTGTCTGCTCGTTAACTAAATTGATACATAGTTTGAATGTCTGGAAATGTTCACATTGCAGTGCTCTATCCTATAATTACAATTCTTTGATAAGATGTATTATGAGTATTTTACCAGAGCATTTCACCCAGATTGCCTTTGGTAGCCAGCGGTATGAGCTACTATGTATGTTGTCCACCAATAATCCCTGTTGAAGGAACTCATTTATTCAATCAGAAAATATCAGCAAACATCTGTAGCACATTCTACAGGTCAAGCCCTGGCACTTGGGTCTCCTAAGGAGGTTTCTAGATGATTCTTACACATAATGAAATTTTAAATCCTTTGTTCCAAAATCAGAGGCTATCCTAATTCATTTCATGAACCATTCTGTAGTTGTAATGACCAGTAGAGAAGCTACAGTGAAAATAAAACCATAATTCTCCAGACGGAAAATAAGTCAAAGAAGTAAGTCATAGCCTCTGAGGAAGATCTTTTTTATTTATAGGAGCAGAACCTACCATACTCCTTCCACTCATATCTCTGAAGTGACAGCAGACAGGGCAGTAAGTTAGCAAAGCCTTTAGAAGCTTCAGAAGCTTTTGATATCTGATGTAGCAGGGTAGACTGGGGGACACCTGAACTATGAGAAAGAAACTTATAGGAACTTTTTCAAGCACTGCTTTGATAGAAGCACATGTATCTATTATAACTCTGTAATGTATTTTTAAATCAAAGGGAAAAAGCTTTACTTAAGAACTTATGATTAGATTATAATTAATTATAAAATGATTTATTGTAAAAATGTTTTTAAAAATCAACAATAGTTTCTCTTACTTAACGTTGCAAACATTTCTTTCTGTTTGAAATGAACTGTTTGCTTGAAGAATTTGAATGAGATTTCTAGAGATTGAGAGTGTAATTTAAGTTATGTTTTACTAAGAGAGGTACAGAAAGAACACATAACCAGCTGCAGAGATTATTGCAGAAGGGAAGGGCTAGAGATCAGGGACCCCCCTCCCCCCAGGGATCAGTTCAAGACCAGGTGTTTGTCTAGTTTGCTGTCTGCACCCACATTCATACAGTCAAAGGTGCCTGATCATAAGACAGAGACTAAATCCTCCAGCTGGTCATGCCCACAAGAGCACAGCTGAAACCTAATGGAACTGTGGCAAAAAGGGAACAAGAACTAGACTCCACAGCCCACACGGACTCCCCCTCAAACCCCATCACTCAGTGGTAGGCAAGAGAGCAAATACAAGAAGGAGTGAGACCAGTGGTTAAGCACCAGTCTTAGCCACTGCCACAGAAGCCTGGGACTCAGCCCAGAAAAGCTGCTACAAAACAGTCTGCTCATTTTCTAACTAGGAGGGATGAGCACCCTGGTCAAATTCAAACTGAAATATAAACAGGGCTGAGAAGAGTCTTTCCTTGTGTGTGTGTGTTTTGCCTTTCATTTTGGTTTATACATGAAAGGTGTCTGTGTATGTGAAATAGAGAACAGTAATTCATTAACTTAACTTAAATATTACATTTCATGGCCATGTTAGGATAAGCCTCACTAAAAATTATATATGGAAGATTTAAATACAAGGTTCTGTCAGCATATTAATAGGTTCAGACATTTTTTACACCTTTCTCCAACATTCAATTATACTCTCTTCTGACTTCTTTCTTTTCCTTATCCCTGCAGATAATCTCTCAAACCATTACTACCTCTACCCTACATTCTAGACATAAAAATAATCCCACCAAAGTCTTATTTTTCCTCCTTTTTCCTTCCCTCATCCTCTATGCACCAGTCTACTTGTTGTCAGTACTTATCATAACAGTCTTTCCACGTTATTGAAAACAGGTCAAAATTGTTTCTCCTTACAACAGAGTAACTGAGACTGATCCTATTATGCTGAGTAGATTGAATAGGTGCATATCCATCAAAACCTAGCAATACCAAAGTCACATGGCAGGAAAATATAACTAACTAAAGAAATCTCCACAATGCCAACAGTTTTATTCAAAAACCAAATGGTTAAAATGTTAAAAATGTTTTAAAAAATCAAAAGAGAAACTAATAAGCATATCCATATGATCTTTAGTGAGTATAAAGAGAATGTAAATGAATGGATAAAAGATCTAATTAATAAAATGTTTAATGAGCTTACAGAAGAGAAAAACAAAAAGTCAAATTGAATTAAAGAAGATAATGAAAGAATTAAGATTATGAAAACATGAAGAAATTCTGGATTTGAAAAATTCAGTTGAAAGTATGGGCTTTCTAATCATATTTGGTCTCTCTGACCAATCTGACAGAAGATTGACAGAGCATAATGACAGGGTAGATATAATAGATCATGCACTCAGTGATACCCCCAAAAAATAGATACTATGAAAACCAGATCCAACAGCTGCTAGATGTTTAAAAAAGAACACCCTTAAAAATGATAGAAGTTAGGAAAAGGTCAGAAGATGACATAAAATATATAAAAAATATATTTTCCAAAATTATGGCATAAAATTTTCCACACTTAGGGAAAGAATTCAGAATCAAGGAAAATAAGGTTTACAAAATCCAAATGTAGTGACCAGAAAGGAATCTCTCCATGAAATATCATCATCAAAACCTTAGAAGTTAGCACACAAAAAAGTAAGCTATTATAGAAGAGCATCAAGTAATTTATAAAGGCAAGTCTATCAGAATAATGGCAGAATATTCAACAAAAACGTTAAAGACCAAGAGAGCTTGGAGAAAAGTTTTCAAAGCCCCAAAAGAAAACTATTACCAAACTAGACTACTGTATCATGCAAAATTATCCTTCAAAATCAATGGAGATATAATGTAATGATAGAATTCAATAGACACCTTTCAATAATAACTCAATGAAAATAGTCTTAACTTTTCGATCTAAAGACAGAGACTGATAAATTGAATTAAAAACAAAATTCAACCATATGTTTGCTTACAAGAGACAAACCTCATACACACAAAAAAATGCACTGAAAATGAAAGTATAGGAAATAATATTACATATAACCAACACCTAAAAACAAGCAAAAGTAGCTACCTAATTTTTGAACAAAGTAGACTTCAAGCCAAAACTAATCAGAAGAGAAGAAAAGGTCACTACACAATGGTAAAGGGCCAACTAAATAGTGAGGTGTAACACTTGTAAATATTTAAGTACCAAATGTTGGTAGACTTAATTTCATAAAACAAAAATTACTGGATATAAAAGGACAGATGGTGTAATGGTTGATACATTGTGTCAACTTGAAAAGTCTAAAAGCTTAACTATGTGACTCAGCAGGCAGTCAGGGATCTTTCTTTGTAAACATCCTGAACCAGTGCAAGAGGAAGGCCCAGAGATAGTGTGAGTGCTACACTCACCCAAGGGTAGATAGCCTGCATACAATATAAGGGAGGAGAACAGGCTTGATCACTCCTCACTTTGTACTCTTTTTGCTTTTGCTGTTTTATGCCACCTTGAACAGTTGCCTCTCTGCCATGCCATCCTGCTTTGGTGCCAACCAATTATGGGCTGAAATTTCTACAAATTGTGAGCTTAAAAAAAAACTTTCCCTTTTAAATTTGATTGTCAAGTATTTTTTCCCAGCAATGAGAAAGAAAACTAACATGCAGAATTTGGTACAAGGAGTGGGGTCATTGCTGTATTACCTGACCATGTGGTTCAAGAACCTTTGTGAATGGCTTGTAGGAAGAGTTTGGAATGATGCATCAGAACCATTGAAAGAGTAGAGCAGGAACACCTTAGCAGAATGCCTTGTTCTATATGGGAGATTCTGATCAGAGCACAGATCAGAAAATCAATAAAGACCAGATTTGTGAGATTTCTGCTGGGAAGAAGTACTGCATTGGCTGCTGGACTCCAACCAATATGCATTATAGCTTGGCAAAAGGTTTGTTTGCACCTTGCTCATGTATAGAGACTTTACCTTAGACAGAGATTAAGGGTGGTGGATTAATTAATATGACAGAAGAAATTTCAAGGCAGTCAAATATTGAGACTATGGCATGGCTGCTTTTGGGAACTTTTAGCCAGATCTATGTTGAGAATCAAGAGCAAAGCAGCCAATAGAATGATTTAAAATGTTGTAAGTTTGACAAAAATAGGAAGCTCCAGTAAAGCTGTGTGCCTCAAAAATAGAGCAGAGGAGATCTTGATTGCTGAGAAGGAAGAGGAGAATACAAAAGATGGCCTGAGGGGCATCACAACAAGCAGCAAGTCTCCACCTTTTGCAACCTCAAACCTGAAAAGTTAAAAGATTTTGCTTTGAGAAGAAAACCACAGAGCACCATGTCCCACAATAGAGGCAACCTAGAGAATTTATTCCTCAGAATTGGATTGAGAGTACTCAGAGATCCAGGCTCTCAATCCCCACAGGAAAGAGAAAGAAAAGCCTTGCTACTGCTCCAATTGGCAGCAGACCTAGGCAGCACCCACATGGCACTGGTTTTAGGCACTTGCATGATGCAAGAGTTATAAGGTTAAAAAGGCTTCCCCCCTCAATATCAGAAGGCTAGGAGACCAGGAATTATGGCCCTGTGTGGGCAATGTGTGAAGCTGTGAGTGTGAAGCCCAAGGTGCAGAGGAAAGCCCCGAAGCTTGGAAAAGCCAAGAACATGGCTCACCTGAGGATAACTGCAAGGAGGGAATAAAGCAATCCTAAGAGAGAAGCTGTGGGAACTACAACCAACAGAAATGTCATAGGGGTGGAGTCACCCAAACCTTTTGGATCTCACTTGTCATAGGTCGTATGAGATGCAGCATGTGGGACTCCAGGACTTAATGTTTTCCCTGCTCAATTTTGGACTTGTTTTGGTACCATTTCTTTGTATTCCCCTGTTTGTAACTTTTGGAATGGTAGTGTTTATCTTATGCCACTGAATTTTATAAGTGTTTAACTTTCTTTTCCTTTATACAGAGGCTTGTTGCTAAGAGTTTGCCTTACATCTTGGAGGAGAGTTGGGACTTGGACTTTTCAGCAATGCTGAAACTATTAGGATTTAGGCAACTGTTAGAGATGGACTAAATTTCTTTTACATAAAGGCATGTGCATGAGTCTTTGGGGGACCAGGGGCAGAATGTTATGATTTGTGTCTAGGTATCCCCCTAAAGCCTCATGCAGTCATGGGGATGCTTTTTGGAAGTGACTGAATCTAGAGTTTGTAATTGAATCATGTTCTAACGCTGGGATCAATGGTGTGAGTGCTATACTTGCCCTAGGGCAGGTAGCTTGCATAGAGTGTAAGAGAGAAGAGGCTTGCTCTCCCCTTTTTGCTCTTGTTGCTTTTGAAGTCTTCCACCACCAGCAACTGTTGCTCCTCTGTCATACCACCTTGCCTTGGGGCCAACTGATTACATAATGAAACTTCCACAAATCATGAGTTGAATAAACTTTTCCCCCCTTAATTTTGAGAGTCATGTATTTTGTCTCAGCAACAAGAAAAATAACTAAGAAGATGGACACCAATACAACTGTGGTGGGGGTATTCACTACCCTATTCACACATAGGCAGGTCAGTGAGACAAAATGTCAGCAAGGAAACATTAGAATTAAACCACATCACTAAACAAATGGACTTAACAGATTTGTACAGACTATTTGTCCAACATCAACAAAATATACAGTTTTTAGCACATGGAATTTTCTCAAAAAGAGGCCATAAAATATGCTTAAGTGAATACAAATGAATTGCAATAAATTTCTTGCACAGTATTGGATCATGGCTCAGTGAAACTAAAAATCAACACTAATAGAAGTAATAGAAACTAATGGGCATTAAATATTACACTTTGGAATAATGAATGGGTCACAGAGGAAAAAGGGAAAAATTGAAAAGTTCCCAGAATCAAATGACTATGCCAGGATAACATATCCAAACATTTGGGACACAATGAATGGTTCTAAAATGGAAATTCATAATTGAATGCCCACTTCCTGAACAGAACCATGATTGCACAAAATGTAAAACAAGAATAAACAACAAGATTATATCTAATTGAAAAGCTTCTGCACAGCAAAAGAGACAAGCAATGGAGTGAAGAACCTACACAATGGAAAACAATTCTGTCAGCTACTCCTCAGACAGAAGATTATGATCTATAAAATATAGAAAAGTCCAAAAGAGTAAGATCCAAAACAAGAGAGCCAATCAAAAACTGAGCAATTGAAATGAATAAACACTTCTCAAAGAAGAATTACAAATGATCAATAATCACCTGAAATAATACAAACCAAAACAACACTGAGATGTTAATGAAAATGGTTATTATCAAGGGCTTTAAAGAGGATAAATTCTGGCAAAGTTGTAAGGAAAAAAGTGCCCTTCCACACTGTTGATGTGAATATAAACTAATAAAATTACTACAGCAGCACAATTCATGTAGCTAAGTTATGGAAGCAGGCTGTATGTCCATTAACAGATAAACAGGTAAAGAAAATGTCATATATATATGTAATATATAATATATATATGAAATATATATATTATATATTATATAATATGAAAATGTCACATATATATAATATATAAAATATATATATACACACACACACACACACACCCAGAGGAGTACCACTCAGCTATAAAAAAGAATAAATTTGAGACACAAAAACTTAAGTATTGCATAGTTTCTTTGAGAGACCCAAAGTATAAGTAATTTAAAAAGTAAAATGAAAGAAACAAAATAGACTGTGGAGATGATAGATGTATCTGGAGAGGTGGGGAGAGGGGAGGTTAGGTGGAGAAAGTAGAAGTAACAGTAATCAAGATGCAATATGTGTATATACCAATTCCTCAAGATGAATTTTAATTATTATGCATCACAAATATATACCAACACTAAAAGTTGTAAATGTGCACACTGTGTTTGACATACTAGTTTATATTTCCAGGGAATTGTGTTTGAAAAGTGGAATAAATAGTGGTTAGTTGTCTAGAAAAATAATTTCTGTCTTGCTGGTTCTCCTCATGGCTTTGGAGAAGTCTTTGTTCTGTTTTGTTTTTACTTCTCTACTTCATTTCCTTATCTATTAAAAGCACAGGAAGATTCTCAGTTTGTTGTATAACAATGTTTGTTTATAATTTGTAGTGGTTGCAAACTCCCTTCAAGATTTGTTAAGCAGTAAGTCTATAATTGCTGATTGCAGGTTTAAAGAGAACAAACGTATATATTGGTTGTGTTTTAGTTTCTAAGTAAGAGTATGTTAAGTTCTATTACCTATATATGTTTAATCAAGTAAATCTAATCAATCTATAAATTAATGGACTTTTTACAAAAAGTTGTCTGGCATATGAAGTGCCAAGAATCTGATAAAGGCACATATTTCTTAGCATTGGCAATGATCTATCTGTCCTTCTGTTTCAGCCAAAAGATATTATATCCCTGAAACAGGTCAGAACTATATTTTAGCTGCTGACGTTGGATTATTAAGTAGGAACATCAAAATAGTTGGTGAAGATTACCCTGGTTTGTCCAGGGAGTCTTTTGGTGCACACATTCTGGTTGGCTCATTCACTGGAAATATGATGACCTTTAAAGGTTGGTATAAGTTCAGCATATTTTTCTAATTTATATATGACATTGCCTCTTGTATTGTGAGTTATTAAATAATTTTCACTTCATAGGATTACTTGGAATAATAAAGTATTAAGAGTGTTCCTGTAGTTTACATACTACCCTTCAAATAAATTCTCTAACATTATTGGCTGTTTAGTCTATTTTCATAGACAGTAAGAATTTCAAACTAAGAGTGACCTTTGGTAGCAGTAATTTTAGTTCTCATCAAAACTGAAATCATTTTATAACACGTGCAACAAATCATCTGTTGTTTTGCTGTTGTCATTTGCATGTGTTTAGAATTTCAGACATATACCAAGAACATAGAAAGCAACATAAATTCAAATGTCCATCATCACCTCAACAATTACCAGCTTTGACCAGCCTTGCTTTTCTATGCCTCCTCCACTGTTTTCAAGCTCCTGGATTCTGCTGAAGTGACCACATGTTATTTCATATTGAAATAAATCTCAGTCATAGATCTAAAAACATTGACAATTATTCTTTATTCCATTTGCAACACTTTTAACATTGGAAAATCTATATATTTTTGCAGAAAGCTATCCCAATGTAACTTTTAACTTTTGATTGTAATCAACCAACAGAAGCTTAGCTTATGATAATGAGGAGGACGATGTAATAATGATTGTGATACAAAGTCACAGGCCCTGTCCTGAGCAGTAAAAATGTGTCATCTCGTTTAACCTTCATAATCCTCACAAATATTATTCCTCTTTAAAAATAAAGAAACCCATGCTTCAAAGGGGGAGATTGATTTTATCTTAGATAGTAAGCTGTATCTATCTTACTTCAAATTTTGTGATGGGCTCTACTCCCAAGACAACCTTTTCTTGCTCCTGTAAATTGTTTTGTGATATAAATAAAAAACCCCACATCTATTGCTAAGGTTCTGTTGGTTGATTACGACAGTTGGTCTATGTAATCATTCTCTCTCTGATTATTCTTATGTTCTTTATTATGTATTCAATTATTGGCTCATGAATTTCAAGACAGACTTCTCGATACAGAATGACACTTTTCCAGTGCAGCCTATTAATACTGGATTTTTGAAACAAGGAATATTAACTACTAATGCTGGACCCGAGTTTCTTTTCTAGAAGTTAAGGATAATAAAAGATCCTAACTCATAGGATCCTTTATAGAATTAAACCTCATATTGCTTGTTAGTCATTCAGTACAGCCTCTTGGTATAGAATAGCTGCTCATGGATTATTATTTTATCATCACTAATCTATAAAATTATCTCATGTCACTTCAGTGGTACTATGACAAACTGGTCAGTGAATAATTGACAATACATATTATGAAAGCTTTTCTGAAAAATAGTAACCTTAAAAACTCTTTATGGCATCCAAATTGAAATCTCAAACTTTGTTTCATGTCTTCTGCATATATTTTCAGCAGGGCCATGTTACCCTCAGAGAAAGTTGATCCCTGATGATAAATGTACTTAGCTTTTGCCATGATTCATAGTTCTTCAAAAGGTCACTTTGTATTAGTAAATATATAATACATCTGTGCAACTATAATTTTACAGTTTTATGGGAGAGTCTGTTATGAGAAAACATCTAAGAAGGGCAAAAATGGGAAATACTGCCTTTATAAAAAGCAAAGAAAAACTAATGCAGTTTCCAAAAAAAATGTGAACAGTTTTATGTAGCTTTTAAAAATGTTTTATTGTATTTGTTTCAGGAATTTTTTTCTAATATTTCCTTTCCCCAGGAAATGCAAGAATAAGTAATGTTGAATTTTATCACAGTGGTCAAGAAGGCTTCAGGGATAGCACTGATCCAAGATACGCAGTGACATTTCTGAACCTAGGACAGGTTCGTACTCTAATTTTTGCACCTGTTGAAGACAAAATAGCTTTACCTTTATTTTCATTTAACTTAAAACTAAGTAGCCAAGTCTTTATTCAGAAAAATTTATAATGTAGTATGATTTTAAAAACTTTCTTTTTTAGACATCTAGCAGCATGTGATTTATTCATGTCATGCATTTATTCAAGGTGAGTAAAAAACTGTAGGAAAAGTAACAGAATTGAAGATCTGTGATAGTGGTTCACATCTCTACTTTATAGTGCAGCAGTAAAGAATAACAGTTTCCAGTAGAATGATTTTTACTTATGTTTCTCAAATGACAAGTGTGCCAAATATCTATGTCACTACCAAAAAGGGAAAATAAATATTTTGAGAGGCCCTGATAATTTAAGAACAATTGAAATAAAGCATTTCTTAAACTTAAAATCTCTAACATTTGGCCAGTGACTTGGCCTAGAGTATTATCTTTTGTAATTAAAAAAAAAAAATCCTTACTCTTCATAGAATGAACTATTTTGGAAAACAATTTTCACATGTTAGCATTTTATAGGTAATAGTACAGAATATATGCATTCAAAAGCATATGACACTTTTAAAATGTGCATTTAAAGTAAGCATAGTTTTTTGCTTTGTTTAATTATAAATTCAAGATTATATGAAAATTTTCCATGATTAATATCCTGCTGGGAAATCACCTCCTGTAAGAGAAAGCAAACTGAGAATTAATCGAGGTTCATTTACTAAACATCACTTCTTTTCTTTAAACACACTTCAATTTTATTTTTTAAATGCTCGCTGAGTCTCAGTGTTTTATAGATTCAGGAACATGGCTCATCTTATGTTCGCGGCTGTGCTTTTCATCACGGCTTCTCTCCAGCAATTGGCGTGTTTGGCACAGATGGCTTGGACATAGATGACAACGTTATTCACTTCACGGTGGGAGAAGGTAACATCATAATATTTTGCCTCAAGTAACATGTCTTTCTGTGGTAATATTATCTGTAAAGCCATACGGTCCAATTAATCTTTCTGTGAGGATAGAAATGGTCTATATCTGTGCTAATATGGTAATCACCAAGTCACATGTGGCTTATGAGCACTTGAATTGTGACTAGTATAACTGAGGAACTGAATTTTTAATTTTAATTATGCTTAATTTAATTGGACTTAATTTACATTTAAATGGCCACATGTGTCTGTCCCTACGTAATTGGACAGTGCAGTCCCGTAGGACAGAAGAACTATTACCAGACCATGACTGAACGTGAGTTAGCTAATAACTAAGCATTTAAATTTTGGTTTTCAAATGGTTTTCAAAATATTCCTCACATATCAATCACAAAGATTATTCCTTCCAAAATATGTATGATTTTAAGTACCTTTCCTGTGATAGGTATATATTTGTTAAAATCAGAATTGCAATCTAAAACTACCGGTTTTACAAGCACCCCAGAAGAATCTAATTCAGTTTGTTTATTAAAGTGGGTGTAGCCAGGGATATAGCTCAGCAGCACAGTGCCTACCTGGCAAGTGTGAGTCCAATTCTCATTACCAAAGTAAAATAAAATAAAGGAATAATCAATTATCAGAGTTGAGAAGACTCTTGTAGATCAATGAGGTTGAAGCTCCCTGGTACAGTGCACACTTGCTGTGCTCAAGCCTTGGCTTCTGTTCTTAATTCTGGTTAAAAAAAAAAAATCTAAGAAGAGTACTTGTCAGGCTCAAAGTACAAAAATAAATTTCATGGAAAAAAAAGAGACATCCCTCGCAGCATCAATTGCAAATTAATATATGTGTTCTGGGGGATCTTTCTTTCTTTTATTTTATCACAGGCATAAGAATATGGGGCGATGCCAACCGAGTCCGGAGAAATTTGGTTGCACTTTCTGTTTGGCCAGGAACCTATCAAAACAGAAAAGATTTAAGTTCAACCCTCTGGCATGCAGCAATCGAGGTAGTGAGAACAAATTTATAATTGTCATTTATGATCATCATTTCTGCAGAAATTATAAATCTTGAAATATTGTTGCAAACGGTTTTGTCCTTTAAATATTGATAAACGAATGAAGCAAGTTAACGGAAGGGGAAAACTTTGAAAAAGGTGTTATTAACTCTAATAGCCATTTTTTGTCTTTCTGTGGATGACCAGTGTTTAAGTAGTTCTCTTAGCTCCTTTCGTCCCAAACATTACTTACCACTTTCAAGTTCTGGTAGTACCTCAGGATTTCCCTGGTGCTAACTGACTGATTACACTATTAGTTATTATTAATCGGACCCTTTTTGTTTCCAGTGAAATTTCTTTAGTTATTTTAGGTGTTGGCTTAGATATAGATTGGGACAACAGACAAGAAAATAGTAAGGTACACAAAGAAGTTTGGACAAGCGTGGACCTCTTGTTTTTACTCTACTTACCTATATACCATAGGAATGAAAAGGAGTTAAAACAACTCCTTTTGAAAGATGACATAAGGATTGAGCATGGGCTTGGTGCACCTTATTAGCTTAAGGTTAAAATCTGAAAGCTAGAATTTAGCACTCATACAAGAGGAGAAATATTCACTTGAGCTATTTATATCAGGGATGATTGTAACGTATAATGAATATTTAAATTAAAAGAAAAAAAACCTGTTGTAGTAAAAGACATTTGTCAAGAAAGATGGGATAAGTGTGTTTCTACCAAGGGAGAGTATTTTGAAGGGAATTAGGACAATGTGCCTTTTATTGTGATAAATTTTTAAAATTTAAGCAACCACTGTATTTTTCAATCACAACTCATTGATTAAACATTTATGGCAATTTCTGTCAAATACAAACATCACAGTGTGTCTTCATCCATCTTATTCATCAGATTCATCCTTTTCACCAAAGTCAAAATGATCATGAAAAGTAAATGTTTTGAATTGATTCAGGACATTAATGTACCCACAATAGCCCAACTAAACACACTCATGTAAAGGACTTCTAGAACTGCTTCACAAAGTGGCAAGAAAGACAGGGTAATTGTATTCGAAGCAAGGAGGAGTATGTTGAGGAGAACTAACGGCAGTATGTCTTTTATTATAATAATTTTTAAAGATTTGATCATTCGCCATACTTTTTGATTATACCTCAGAGTCATTAGAGTGCAGTCACATGTCAGCCACATCTTTAAAGTTATCTATAACTGTTGAAAGAAGACACTCACTTTACATAATTGAGACTGTTTTGCTGACTCTATAAAGTTATCTATAACTATTGAAAGAAGACACTCACTTTACATATTTGAGACTGTTTTGCTGACTCTGTAACCAAGAACTAAATTCTTTCTGTAAATCATTTCTGTGATCTTTACTTTCATTTCCTGTCACCTTGACTTGGCCCATAAAATGAAACTATTTAGTATACTTATCACTTGTACTAACCTGGTTATTGATTACAGCAGATTTACTTAAGTTAATGAGCATCATCAAGTGAATCCTATATCCACTCTAATTGCCTTAGTTGTCTTAATAAAACAAATTGGTAACAAACTACAAAAGGAGTGACAAAATCTTTGTAATCTTCCTCTAATCTGAAATTTGGCCTATGACTTGTAAAGTTTTGAATCACATTCCATAGAATTTGTGACCAAAATTAAACACAAAACATTTCTTTAATGCAGTTCAAGGATGTAGTACTACTGAGGATATAATACCTAGTGATGGCTTTTATGCAAAGAAGTTAGTGTAATTTTAATACTTCAGCTATAATATATTTGAATTCAACAAATAATTAAAATTTTTCTCCTGATATTATGATCAGAATTAAAGGTTTTCATGGGTGTCATACACTTGCTCTCATTGTGTAACTGCAATTGCCTTTCTTTACCATTCTGTCAGATAAATAGAGGAACTAATACAGTTTTACAAAATAATGTGGTTGCTGGATTTGGAAGAGTAGGATACCGCATTGATGGTGAACCTTGCTCAAGTAAGTTTTTTGTTTTTTGCCCTTAGCATAGAAATACTAAAACAAGGAGGTAAACAACTAGTCCACGTGTAGAAATGAATAATTATCATTTGCTGGTTCAATATATGATATCTCTTCTTTCTGGACACCAAAAGAACTCAGTAAGGGAAACTAATATTGGATCTAAAGAAAAGTGGGTAGGTTTTTAAGGAAAACTGTTTTCCAAGTTTATAATTCAAAAAATTCAGTGGTAACCTCCGTTCTTGATGTGGTTCTTATGTTATAGATTTGATCATCTCCTAGTAATGTTCCCGGTTGTCCCAACTCTGCTCGAATTAATAAGCTAAGGGCGGTTGCTAGAATTTTGAGTGTCTCACCTGCTACTGGTTTCACAAAAGCGGGTTCCTAAGCATTAGACACTTAGGGCTGCAGGCATGGGATATTATTTTATACTTCTACTTTAATAGGAAAAATGCCCACTATTTATATATTTAAAATTGCATGCATAAAAATTCAAGGAATATGAATAGTTCTCAGACATATTTCCCTATTTGCTTAGGAAAAATTAAGAACTAATCAAATATCTATCTCTTTGGCAAGGCTGTAGGAAAATGAAAATTTACACATTACTAATTGAAGGACAAAATGAGATAACCTCTACATAAGGAAATCTCCCAAAATTTTATGTGAATTTACCTTTGACCTGGCATTTCTACTTCTATTAATCTAGTTAGCAACCGTTTTTATACGATTAAAAAATGATTTATGAGCAAGGTTATTCATCAAGTCATCATCAGTACTCGCAGACCACTAAAAGCCACCCTGTGTCCCTGAATGGTAGCTTCACTGTACAAAACTAAATACTGGAACACTAGGACCTGCTAGCGAAGAAAACCAAGAGCGCCTACATGTGATACTGAGAAAACCCACAGATATTCTTAATGCTAAGTGGAGGGTATAGAATGCTACATGGGATGTTGTTGTGTGTATAATCCATATATACTGTAATATGTTTTGTGGGGAAAAGGAAGAAGAAAATATAATTTCATATGGGTTTATATTTACATAAAAACACAAAGGGATTTAGGATGTTATCTTATAAGCGCTTGAATTTTTAACCATGAACACATATTAATACCAATTTTTGAAAAGCAAAATAAGATATAAAACTTTAGTTTTGCTCCTTTGAGAAATTCACAGGAATTGCAGTGAAATGAAACTTTTCTTAGAAAAATTTGTTCCTTTTAAAGTTGATTTTGATTTTAAAATGTTTTAGTGCAGTGTTATTTTCAAGTTTCACTAGCTATAATTTTTGTGCCATAAGATTTACCCGTTTGCACTAGTATGACCATGGTTAATGAATGGCTATTTTTAAAATTATTTGAATAAGTATTTTTCTCTCAGTTTGAAATGAATTAGGGCTAAGCTAATTTTATACTTATGCGAAATGCATCTGAAGAATAAAATAACTTTGTCAACAGAGTTAACTAATTCCTTGAAACATGCCCTCATTATTTTAGTTCCCAATCACTTGAAGTGGCTTTTCTTTGACACATAGAAATTTAAAATCTGTAATTTCTTTGAAGCTGTTATGGTTTTTTGAAAATCAAAGCATAATCTTTGAATATAAATACTTACTAATAGTTGTAGCATCATGTGTTGCATTTCACTGACCACACTGATATCACTACATAACTGAGAGTGTTTAAAAAGAGATTTTGGATTTACAGCAATTGAAATATGAAACATCACAGAGAAATGGAAGCTTAAATTCCTGTAATGTTTCTCTGTTTATCCCGACAAGAGGCTGGGATGCTGGGAAAAGGGACAGTGGCATATTTGTCATGGCCTTGCATAGATTCAGGGACAGAAATACAGTCATCTTCTTATGGCATAGTGAAATAAAACCTAGGCAGATCATAAATAATGTACAAAATCCAAAGGCCTGGGAAGAAGAGAAAATCGATGGAAGATAGGAAGAAATCAGATACCAAGATTTCAAACAAGACAACTGGTCTTAAGTACAGCTGTAGAAAGAGATACTGCTCTCTACAAATCCTCCAAATTGCACATGCTTTGGGAGGAGTTATTAAAGTTATTGATCCAATTTAGATATAAGTAAAACTTTCATTAAAATCTGCTTTAATTACAGGACACATTAGTAATGAGTCCAGTTCTCACTTACTGAAGGTATTTGCAAGGCACCTTATGTGGTTTATTCATTTTGTTTTGAAATGGTCATAAATTAGTATTCAAATGTTTGATACACAGAAAGAAGTCCTAAAAGGTTAAACAGCTTTCTCACACTCATGTATGCAACCTTTAAAAAACCCTGTAGATGTACCTATCTCTGTATTACATTTTTGCAGGTAAGGATACGATGAATGAGCCAGACACCATTATCTTCTCTCATGAAGTTTACATTCTAGTAGAAAAGAAGGAAAGGACAACTTGCAAAATAGCAAAAATAGCAACTAAAAATTTTTAATTTCCATGTAAAGTGACTAAAGTGTGAATTCAAATGAGGTAGACTGGGAAAGCCTTTGAAGGAACTGAGTCTTGAAAACTGCAACAAGAAAGAGCCACTAAAAGGTGGACAGGGGAAGCTTTTTACAGACAGCAAGTGTTGCCATTGATTTCACAGTTAGGCTCATTTGTTATATGCGCTAACTGATGCTGCTTATTAAAAATATCTGACTTGGCTTGGAATGTTAACCCTCTGATTCTATATTGTCTCCCAAGGTCAACCTGATCCTGTGGAAAACTGGTTTGACAATGAGGCACATGGGGGTTTGTATGGCATCTATATGAACCAAGATGGCCTCCCTGGATGCTCCCTTATACAGGGCTTTACCATTTGGATGTGCTGGGATTATGGAATTTATTTTCAGGTGAATCTGGTTCAAGGTGGTGATTATTTTCTTTCATGATTTTCCATAGTTCCATTCAACTTACTATGTTTCATTACAGACCACAGAGCGTGTGCACATCTATAATGTGACCTTAGTGGACAATGGAATGGCTATTTTTTCAATGATTTACATGCCACCTGCTGTGTCTCACAAAATTTCCAGTAAAACAGTGAAGGTGGAGGTAAGAAATAAAGAAGGACAAAGAGCAACTCTGAGAAGGGAGAAGTTATTGAAAGATAAATAAAAGTTATCTCTTATCTTCTGTCTCTCTCTAGATCACACCTCAGTGCCTTTGCACCTGCAGTCTATGCCAGGAATCTCTTCATCTCCTCAGCTCTCCTGCACTTCCCTCACCTCTTCTGCTTATCACCTACTGTATTTGCAACACACTGTTAAACTTTCACTCCTTCCTTGAAGGTTTTCTTGAAACAGCAAAGCAATAAGGGCATTCCCCTACTTTTTGTTCTGATTGATCCCTGGACATGTTTCTATCACAGGAACATAACATCATTTTTTAGAAAGACTTGCATGTCTGTCTTTTTCTCTCTCACTCTGAATGTCATTCCAGTATAGTCAGCAATCATACATTTTCATCTTTGTTTAGTGAATGTTCCACTTCTCAAATGCATAGTATTTGCTTTGCTGTAGTAGAATTGTGTTATTCATTCATTATTATGTTTTTTAGGAAGAGTTGTTTTATTTGTTTTGTTTTGTTTTTGAGGCAAGGTCTTGCTATGCAGTTGAGGCTGGCCTTAAGCTCACTTTGTAGCCCAGGCTGGTCTTGAACTTGCAACAATCCCCCTGCCTCAGCCTCTTGAGTGCTAGGATTACATGCATGCACCACCTTGCCTGGCTGGGAATAGTTATTATTAACACTGTGTTGCTTGACATTTTTAAACAGAGCACATTAATTGTTGGAAGTAGCCCTGAATTTAACTGCTCTGACGTCCTAAGCGATGATGACCCCAATATTGAACTCACTGGTGCACATCGCAGTGCTAGACCTCCAGCAGGTGAAAATTTGCAATTTTATCATTGGCATTTATATGAATGCATATTCGATTTCTGTTGACTTTCTTCTTCTCCTTCTTCTTTTTGGGGTTGGGGAAAAGGAGGAAGAAGTGGTATTTGCTGGCCTACCTTTGCCTCAGCTCACAACATGGCACCCCGGAAGCCCCATGCTGGGATCATGAGTTACAATGCTATCAGTGGCCGTCTGGATGTCTCAGGCAAATTTAAACTTTGTCTTTTACAAATCTACTCAGAAAAGTTCTCTGAGAACTATGTAAAGTATGATATAATTAATGTTTCATTGTTAGTAAAAATATATAAATGAATTTCTATATGAATGCACTCAATATAACAAGAAAAGGAATCAGATATGAGAGTCTGTTTCTAGACTGGTTCCCCAGCAAAAGTTTTATATATTAAAAATGACATTTAATTTTTCTTTCTGAGCAGCAGAAAAAAACCCCACTGATATAGTGATTCAATGTTAACTAATGGATAATTTATAGTAGTCTTAATTGATATTTTATTTTATATAAGTTCTTTTGTGTAAGATTATATATTACAGCCCCCTTTTCACAACTGAAGAAACATAAGTCAGCAGAATGTATCTAGTGAAATTCTACTTCCTTCAGAGAAAATAATTGCTTTTTTTGAATGCTTTAGGTTCAACATTTGTTGGATTTAAGAATGTTTGTTCAGGAGAATCAAATGTGATATTCATGACAAACCCATTAAATGAAGATTTACAGCATCCAATCTATGTGAGGAACATACGACTGGTCGACACTACTGAACCATCTAAAATATATATACACAGGCCTGATATAAGGTAAAATATGTCAAAACCCAGTTTTTTATCTCCCATCTTTATAGTTCTCCATTCTCCCTTCTCTGTGTTGCAGGTCTTAAAAGTGTTGCTATATTAAAATAACTAATTTCTGTAAAATTTTAATAAGCATTATAAAAATTAAGACTTTTAATAATTTAAATCTAAGTATTTTTTCAGTTGATTTGTAAAAACTTGGCTTTCATGGGTATATTTTCACTGTTTCTCATGTGCCATCAACAATGACATCATTAAATGTAAAGGATCTGAAAGATATTCCACATTGGTACATTTCCATTAAAAATCATTAATTGACAAGAGATAGCTTTATCATTTATTCTCTTTTTCTTATTTTTTATCTTTTTCTCTACAAATATTTTATCACTAGCCCTTCAACATGTGGCAGGAATTAAATATTAGCCCTTTTAGTCCCTGTGATTATATATACACAGAAATTTAGAACAGTAATTTTGTGATCACAAAAAGTTATTTGCTGTCAAGATATTGTACTTAGATTCTAGGTCATAAAAGAATCTAGACAATAGCTTCTATGTTTTATAGGCAGGGCAGAACAAGAATCTAAATGCAAGACAATATTGGAGGAAATAAAAATTCTATCAGAGATCTTTGACCATTTTCAGTTTAGAAGCAAAGAGAAGGAATAATGTTTTGTGATTAAATAGGTATCTTTCTAGGGAAATATAATGTTTCATAAATAGTTTGGCTTCAGCTGATTTTATTTTTCTGACAGCCTGATGCTTGCTGGTTTAATCATTGTTAACTGCATGTTCTCTTGTTCAGCAGAGATCCTCCTCACTAGACTGTTACAACTTCCTGTTACTTATTGAGTTTTTCAGATTTAATGTATAATTATAACTTGAAAAAAATACTGCCTTTTCAAGTCTTTGAGTTCTGTGTTTCCAGTGGATGCTGCTGGGGCTCTCCAGATCTGCTTTACCAGGCAGACCCCAAATGCTCTAAAAGTTGGCCCATAATAGTGCTCGGTTGCCCCTCTTTTCAGAATTTGCTCTTATCCAAAGTCCTCTAGGCAGCCACTACCCTCGTTTCCCGGAGACAATGACTGTCAGATTCAGGTGTGCAAGGCTGGCCTCTGTTTGGAGGTAGCAACAACACCTGTAATGAATTTGTGTTGCAAAGGTTTCCATGGGATGAGAAAGATGCTGGCCTAACGACTGTAGTCTCATTTTCTTTTCCTCTCTCTGTGTGACTTCTCTCCCTTCTTTGTGGAAAGATTCCTTCCATGACTCACTTACACAAAAATCTCCTCACCTCTGCTTCTTGGGAGGTGGGACTAAGACTGCTTCTCACGTTACTGCCACCATATGGGGATACTGCTGCACGCTCTTCTCACAAACTTGTTTACAAAAGCACATTGCACATACTTAAATACAAAGGACACACGAACTACAGAATTTATGTATGTACATACGTATATGTGTATATTGCTTCTGGGACTGAACCCAGGACCTGACACATGCTAGCCAAATGCTCTACCACTGAAATACACCCCCAGTGTACAGAAATATTTATTAAAACTCTTCCCCTGAACTAGTAGATTATGGACAGAGGTAACTCATAACCATATGTTTCTCTTAAAACAAAAATGGAAAGATGTGCCAGATGGTATCCAATAGATCTGTGTGTTCCACTATTATATTTGTTGCTATGGCTCTGGGACATTTCCTGACGTGGTATGTCATAGTATTTTGTAATTTTGGTGTATGTCATTTGGATGTGTAGTACGTTGTATATTTAGTAGATATTTTATTATTATATCAGGAAACAATCAACACTACAGGTGAAGCAAGATAAAGCCTAAACACCTTTCATGGTTGAAGTGACAAATTTGTAATGATTCATTTCTTATAATTATCTGCAGAATGGTTACTAATATGTGGCATAAGAAGCACAGTCTAAGTACATCTGTCTATACGTAGACAGATTCCTACAAGAATGTGTAAGTCTTCAATTGGTAAAGGACCTAACAGCTCAAGATAGAGAAGTGAAAGAAACTGAGCTTGTATTAAATATCTATATTACTTCATAGCAAGCAATACTTACTAACTTTAAAGATGAGAAAGGAGGGAACGAAAATAAAGGCTTTCTGGTAAACACAGGGATTTTGTATATCCTGTACAACAGACGACCCTTCACCTGCTGTGTGGGGAAATGTTAGTATAATGTGAATAATGCACAAACATGAAATCCATCATTCCAGAGCATCAAAAATGCAATTTTGTATCCCACAGATACAACTTGTCATTTTGAAACGTTAATACATTCATGTTAACAGACCAAATCATCACAATGGAAAAACAGACTTCATTACAATGCTATTTGCATATACTACTTGGTCTCATTTTAACTCTTTTCCAAATTAAGATTCAATCTATTTTTTGAGATATTGCTCTTTTGGAATAATGAGCTAAGTCATTCATTTTGTCTTTTCTCCCTAGTAAAGTGAATCCATCTGATTGTGTGGACATGGTTTGTGATGCCAAAAGGAAGTCTTTTCTTAAAGATGTGGATGGCTCCTTTCTTGGGAATTCTGGTTCAGTGATACCTCAGGCAGAATATGAGTGGAACGGTAACAGCCAACTAGGAATCGGAGACTACCGAATTCCTCAGGTGATGCTCACGTTCTTGAATGGAAGTAGAATTCCTGTCAATGAGAAAGCACCTTATAAAGGTTTGTTGGATCTCATTCTATTGCTAGATCTCAAGTTCATGAAAGGAAAACATTTTATTTGTAATTTGTGTGTCCTTTGTATTTAAGTACGTGCAAATGTGCTTTTGTAAATGTACTCAGCTAATAACTTACATGCTCTGCTTATTAATCTTACCTAAGAAATAGATGTTGCATGGATATTTTGTGAAGAGATTACTTTTCATTGCTACCGTATATATACATATACTTCTAGGAATTATTAGAGATGCAACCTGTAAATACATCCCAGAGTGGCAGAGCTACCAGTGCTTTGGGATGGAGTACGCAATGATGGTTATCGAAAGCCTGGATTCTGACACCGAAACCCGAAGACTTTCACCAGTGGCTATCGTGAGCAGTGGTTATGTTGATCTCATTAATGGTATGTGTTTGGAATAAGTGGATCAGAGTTACTTAAAGCATTTTATTAAATGCATAGGTACATCTCATTATCACATAAAGCTAGCAAACAGCAGGACTTCTTGGTTTTCCATTTGTAAGAAAAAGTCTACATGCAGGGATGAGACTTGACCCTATGGCAGTTCCCCATCCAGTAAAACCAGGACAGCTATTTTGAATTGACCATTTGAGGAAGGAGTGGGAGAGAACCAAAGAAAAATTGACTTAGGCATGTCCAGAAGTATTATTTTCCTTACATAAATTAACAACCTAATACTGTATTATTTGGAACACTTGAGAAGCGGGTCTTCTCAGCCTAATCATTTTTCATTTTCATCAATCTTTGGAAGACTTATTAACCCCTCTTTTTCCCCTCTCTCAAATTTGATTCCCTTGACTTTCAAGGCCAGTATGTGAGGGTCCAGAATCTAGTTTCTGCCATTGCGAACTTAGATAGCCCTAGACAGAGGAAAGACGAAGGTCTCCATGAGGATGCAGATCGACTCAGGAGACCAGGATTTTCTGAATGAATCAAGTGAACGTCTAAAAGGTACTGAGAACACGGCACAGGGATTTACTGTGTATCCCTGAAAGACACCAGGGCTCCCAGGTTCGTCCTTAAGCAGGCTTAGTGTTGAAGGGGCATAGAGCCTGGGCCAGAGAGATTTCTCTCACAGTGTGATCACATATCAAACTATTCTAAGACACAACAGAATAGCTACAACTGCACATCTAAGAACTTGTTAAAGAGACTAAGATAAACTGAATCTGGATATCCCGAAGTTTCATTATCTTAAGCCTCTCCTCACTCTGCTACCTGAACATTCAACCCACTTGGTTTCTGCAGGCTGCAGCCAGCTCAGTGTTGAATATGGCCTTTCTGTGTTCACAAGGCAGAGATTCCAGAACGGCCTGTAGATAATGGAGAAATGGAAGAGAAGTTTGCAAATTGCTCCCTTTCGTGTGACAGAGAAAGATTTCATTGTATTTCATTTTACTGTTTTCTGAAAGGCAATATAATTTTTTTTTTTACTTACATAGTGACATAACAGTTCTCTTTGAAATGAATAGAAATTTGCAACAATGACTAACAAAGTCAGTAAGTAAATGATAGTCACGTGGAAAAATCACCAAGCTGTTCCAGGAGTCACTGCTGATGTTCTCTATGCTGTATATGCTCCAGATGAGGAGAAAAACCTCCTTGAGATAAAAGTTACTGAATGTCAACAAGGTTTCCTTTCAGATAGTAATACTTGATTATATTTGTTTGTAAAATATGACTTTTTGTCACTCATTATATACACAGGTATTTTTTATTTTTTTCAAATATGCTTTCTTCCCTCTAAACTTTTCAATTTTTACACAGACACCTCTTTATGTTTGTTTTCAAAACCCAGAAGGAAGGTATACTAAAAGCAGGGTTTATATTTTGCTACTGGAAGGTTATGTTCTACTTGAGCTTTAGAAGTTTATATTGGTTTAAATTTTGATTAAAATTTAGTTATCAATATTGATAATGCTTCTAAGTAAGCCACAAAATGCAGTAAACATAATGCATAAATAACGTAAAGAAAGTTCATCATTCCATATTTTACTGTAAAATGAAGTTTGCTATGAAAGTCATGTTACATCTGTTCTAAAAATACCTGGACTCGAGTAAATAAGTATCCAGTGTCTCTTGGCTTTTTAGAGAGTTTGATGGAATTTTATCTTTCACATGGCTTTAGTTTATTAATTTTGTTGACCCTCCACTACACTACAGTCAAAATTTTAACAAAAAATTATTAAATTAAAATTCAAATTGAAGATCCTTAAAGACTTGGTCAAAACAAACATGGCTGAATTTATAAAATAATGAACAAACGAGTGAGTTAAACAACAAATTAATGAATCAATAATCCCAACAAACAAATGTCCATTCTTTCCAGATACTAGTTTTTAAAAAATAACTATGTTAGAATGTGTTTCCTAGTAAAGAGCCTGAGAGAGATGGCTTTATCTAAACTCACATTTGATGAGAGGAGAAAAATCAAATATTTTCTTTCTCACTGTATGAAGCTTAAATGTGGTTATGAAATAGAAATACATGTAAATCTCCTATTTCCCTCAATGATCTTCCAATGTACATTTATTTACCCTTCTAGCCATGGGCAGTGTAGTAGCCATGGTTATAGGAACAAGTTATTTCCCTGCCTTAGTTTTTCAGCCAAGGGGTGGAGAAAAGCCTGGATAGGTAGACAAGATGATAGGATACTTAATAAGTACAAATGCTGCACTTGCATTTGAGCTCAACTATTGAAATTACTTCAAATACTGTTATGCTTTATTTTGATACACAAAATAAAAGAACATGAACTTTCATTTTGTATGAACTCAGGCCCACAGGATCACGGCTGGTGTGCAGGATACACATGCCAGAGAAGACTATCCCTGTTTCATAGCATCGTGGCTCTGAACAAATCTTACGAGGTTTATTTCACAGGCACCAGTCCTCAGAATCTTCGACTGATGTTGCTTAATGTTGAGCGTACTAGGGTAAGGCAAGACAAAAATGTCATTGTAAAGGTTATTATAGTTGATTTATTTACACATGTTTTTATCTGCTAAGGATTATATCTCATTCTATGTTCTAGCATTATCAGCCCCTGATCAATTTTGAAGGCCTCATTGAGATATTAGTAAAAGTATTCTTAGCCTAGACAGTTTTTCATAACCAAAAAGTATATTTAGGTACCAAATATATCCTTCCCCCAGTATGCACTTAATTGTTAGTTTCCGTATATAAGGCAGAAGAGTAATGCCTAAGTTTGTATGATTAGCAAGCAAACCTGAATTGTTACATAAAAATAGTTTTTGTTCCACTAATCTGATCACTTAGACTATATATTTATTCTTCCTTGGGGCCAATATATATATATATATATATATATATATATATATATATATATATATATATATATGTCAGAAATACAGCTTTGGAATTTAGCTCAGAGATTGCAGCATATTATTTTAAATATTTAGGCTATAAACTGAATTTTTGGGAATGATTAAATTTATAGACTACACCAAGTACTATAACTTATATTTTCTTTTCTATGGGTATGAAACTTCAAGGGTCCGGTGTGTTAGGAATATGAAGACAGAAACTTGAAAAGATGAAACCATAAAGGGACAAATTCAAGTTGCTCAAAATAGAACCTGGGAATGCCTCTTGACCCCCTTTCTTTTTTCTCATATTCTTTATCCAATCCTTTTGTGATTTCTGTTGAGTTTCCCTCCGAAGTATATAGAATCCAATCACATTTCATCTCTTGCACTGCTACCATCCCAAGAAGCCAACATTATCTCTTCTCTGGATCAAGGTAGTTACTAACCCTTCCAACTCCTCTTCCTCCTCCTACTTTTGCCCTTCTATGGTTTTTTTCTCACCCCAGTAGCCAGACACCTGTAGCACATTAATTCTCTCCTCTGATCAAACATCAAAACAGGTCTCTGCTCTGCACCCAAGCCTGAGGGATTTATACTCAGGTATTTATACTGAAGTCAGAGTCCTTAAATTAGGCAGGTATGGTGGTGCACACCTGTAATCCCAGCACGGTGGAGAGGGTGAAGCAGAAGGATTGCAAGTTTGAGCCGACTCTGGGAAATTAAGCAACTTAGCAAGAGCCTTTGAAAATAAAAAAGTAAAAATAAAAAAGGGGTAGGATGTAACTCAGAGCAAAGATTTTTCTGCTTCTCCTATTCCTCCAGCCACGTTGGGCTTCTTATTGTTTCTCAGTACTCCAGACCTGTCACTGCCTTGCTTCAGATGTTGCATCTGCCCAGAACATTCTAACCTGTGTAGCTAAATATCCCATCTCCACAAAAAGCTGACCCTGATCACCCTCACCAGTTGACTTTCTCAATTTCTCATGCTTTGATTACTTTTTCTTTTTTCCATAGCACTTATCATATTCTAATGTGCTTCAGACTTTACTGTTTATCTTTTTATTATTTATTGTCTCTTACCTCACTCTAGGATATAAACCTAAAAAACACAGAGGCTTTGGCCAGCACCTACAATAGTACAAGGCTGAGATAAGAACCTGCCTTTGATTAGAGAAAAAAAAAATTAAGGAGAATATTTTCATTTAAAAAGTAAGAATGGTGACTACAAACTAATATGGTTATTAGTATGCTGAGCCTCTGAAGATAATGTCAAAATAAGCTTCAGCATTGATTAGCTTGTTAGGCTACTTGTTAATCCTTCTGTGTAAGGGCCTCGCGCTAAACCATCATGCCACCAGAGCTCCTTGTTAATCCTTCTGCACCCTCGCAAAAGCCAGACACCTTAACTTTATGGTCATGTCTGATGGTATGACGTGTGAGGAATATAAGTGTGAAAAATAACAAAATTGGGCCACAAAAATGCAGTTGTTTTGGCTAATTTTATTAGTCTTATTACCAAATTTTTCTCAGCCTTAAGTATTTTTTTTTAGCCTTAAGTACCTGTTTTCATGTGGCTGCATGACAGAACACTGTTCAGTCCCCCCTTTTGTTGGTAATTGAAAGCCTATACTGTACTTCAATGTCTTTTAAAAGAATGCTTTTCTTAACTTGCTTACATTATGCTCTTCTTCCGAGAACCGTCAGTTAAGGGTGAAATTGTAAAGTCTGCCTTCATAGCTGAATGTAAGCCCATTGTAAATTTTAGTTCCATGTTTGTCTTAAATCTGTAAAACTTAGTTTTAATATTCATATACGTGTACACAGTTGAAAGATATTTTAAAGTGCTAAACTCTTAACATTCTGTCTTATCGCTCTTAAAATATAAAACTGGTTTTTTATTTTAACAGGCTGTTCTAGTTGGAATTTTTTATTCCACACTTCAGCGTTTGGATGTGTATGTGAACAATTCACTGGTGTGTCCCAGAAATACACTGTGGAATGCTCAACAGAAGCTCTGTGAACTTAACAGGGACGCGCATGCAGGCATTTCCTCAGGGAAGTACAGAGCACAAGGTACCCGAACTTTAGTCATGTATAAAATCTTTTGTAATGTTTCTTTAGCATTTTAAATTCCTTAGCCAATTACAAATGCATGAGAAAAGAAGTTTTTAGTCACCATCCACCAAACACTAGGTCATGTTCATTTATGACGCTGTCCAGGTAGATGGCTTGTAGTAACGCTCTTCTCCATTTGCAAAGACATACATGTTATGTTCATGATGGATGCATTTTTCTAAGAAGTTTTGAAGTCCACAGACTTTGCATTTAATTATCTCAGTGTCCAAAGAGATTATGCTCAAAAGTTTTACTTTATCACTCTTTTACTTTTATTTCATAAACATCAGAGCCTAAATTACTTGGTAGTTACCAGATGCATTGCCCAGAAAGCAAATATAAAGTAAGCTGAATACTATGAAGTTAAGCTAATAAGTTAAACTTGATTTAAATGAAATATATGAGAAGCGCTACTTATCCACTTAGCACTAGCTATAAAACCAGGATTAGTCTCTGCTCATTTAAGTCTTTTTGTTAAACAGGATTCTAGCGATACTGACATGGGGCATTTCATTGCATGTGTGCTACCTTTTGTTTGTAGACATACTCTATAACTGTGGCAAACCGTGCATCAGTACGTACTGAAGATCACAGTGAAAGTTAGGCTTGACCAAAAAGCAAACAAACAAAAGACTTGAGAACACGTACGAGTGACCTATAATCTTTGCCATTTATAAACCAAGTCTTATTTTTACTATTAGTATGATTAGCGAGTGTTTCTAGAGACACTACTATGTCTCAGGCATTGTTTTAAGTGCTTTGTTACTGTGTCAAAATAACCTTAGACAGTAGGCTCTGATGAGGAAACTGAGGTATGGGCCATAAAGTACTTTGTTAAGGTCTCTGTCTTAGTCTGTTCAGGCTGCCTTAACGATATACCACAGACTTAACAGGAAGATATTTCTCTCAGATCTGTACACAGAGAACCTGAAATCTCAGTGCCTGTGTGGTCAGGTTCTGATGAGGCCTCTCTTCTTGGCCAAATCCACTTTCTTGCTGTGTTCTCAGACCATGGAGAAGGTCAGGGTCTCTCTTCATCCTGATGCTATTATCCTCACAGTCTGAGCTAACCTTAGTTTCTCCCCAGAGGCCTCCATTTCTAAACATCATCATAGTGGGGGTCAGGAGTACAGCATATGAATTGGAGGGGACACAATGCAATCCCTGGCAATCTGAAAGTTGTTACAGACAGGGCAAGCTTTTTTTGTTGTTGTTGTTGTTTGTTTGTTTTAAAAAAGGAAAAAACCAAGGAAAATAAAACAATAAAATCAATCAAAATAAACCAGAATAAGTGATACAAGACTTCCAAACCTTTTGAAATCAACAATAGTTACCACAATGTCTTTGTTGTCTTCAAAATAGCTGCAGATACCACCTTTGGACATATTAAAAATCCAACAGAACAGGATAGAATAGAAACAATAAAAACAAAACAATGAATGCAATAAAGAACCTCAAAACAGGCCAGTAGTACATACATAATGGCTTCCATAACATGTCTTGCAATCTTTTATATAGCTACTCTTGCCATCAGAGTTAACAGAAACAAAACAAAAGAGAATAAACCCCAACCCAAAAGAAAAAACAATGAAAATGACATGGTTTCCAGGGACAGCGGGGGAGGATCTCCTCCTTGTAGGGCCTGGTTCTCCCCCTCCACAGTCCGCAAAAGGCACTGACTCACAGAGAGAGGCTTGGGTCTGGCTCCCCATAAGCCCTCAGCAGCCCTTGCATAGTGCTGGTTTCCAGCGGGGATCTCCTCCCGTGGGGCCTGGTTTTCTCCCTCCACAGTCTGCAAATGGAGCAAGCTTTGGAAACAGCCTTCTGGAACTCACACACATAACCATTGTGCTATGTTGACTATTTATTAGGCCATAAGAGGCAGCCTTACCACTTTCTACGATCAAATGGTTGCACATATTTACAGTTTAGTTTTTATAAATTTCAAACTCTTAAAATAATAGATATAGAACTGAGCACTCTCATTCAAAATTAAGAAAGTAGAACCCAACTCAGTAGGCAGAATTTAATATGGAGACTTGTTAAGGCAGCTGCCCAAGGGATGAAACACAATACCGTCACTGCCCTCTTATAGATAAATGTGCACATGTGTTGTTATTTCTGCTGCTGTTGTTCTTTTAATGAGCTAGCATTGCCCCTTCTCATCATCTGGGACTTGAACTCAGGGCCTCTGGCATACTAGGTAAATACACTATGTCTGCACTATGTGTCTAGCCCAGTAGCAATGCTTTTACATCAAAATTTTGCTTTGACACTTGGAATGCAAGCTATTACACCTGTGTTATGAATCTCTCTATATTTCTGTGCTTTCCTGAGTGTTCTATTATGTATATCTCTGCTTCCTTCATTACTGTGATAACATGAGAAAGTTATCAAGAATGAATGGTGAAGATGCTTCAGTGGTAGCTGGGGAGCATGCTCAGTCTGTAATACAACACTTGTCAGGTTCACATAATGCTTAAGCCAACCTACCTCTCTGTTTATATTAGTGCATATTAAGGAAATCTATGTTAATAATGAAACAGCTTCTTAAAGATGTTATCTGTGACATTCATAAGATATTTCCTCTTCTTCCTAAAATCTTAATTTCGTTTTCTTAGTAAGCTTCACCATGAAATGTGGAAAGGAGCTCTCTGTCTTATTTCACTACTGTTACAAACTCAACCTTGGGTTCAATGTATTGATGGATTTTATTTAAACATTGTTAATATGTTGCCACAAATCATAACTTATATAGATATATATGTATATGCACACATATTCAAATAATCCCAAGCAACTTTAGAAAATTTAATTTCCTTTATGGGAATTGAATTAACCATAGATCAACCATAGTTTTTTTTCAGGCTAAAGATTCATCTGATGCTTTATTATATGCATTATTTTTATTACATATCTTTGTCCATGTTTAAAATAGAAACACTGCATGCCAACAGCATAAATTAGATGGCTATTAAAGTTAAATTTATATTTGTAAAATTACAAACACTTCAGGCTTTAAAATTCTAAAGATGTAAATACTATAAATATTATATAAATTCCTGGGTTTATAATAAGATTTGCTTTTGTTTATACTGAGTCTATAGCTGATTTTTTAAGAAATAAATTTAATATACAATGATCAAAATTAATATACAATGAATAGTAAAGGATTGACTTTAATTCTGCTTGTCAGTTCTAGAAGAATTTTTGTTTAGAGCATGTATACTTTCTTATGAAGTGATAACGTTGAACTTTTTTTGAATTTTCTGAATTGAAACATATTAAATCATGTATTGTAGTTGTGATAATGTAAATATATTTAACTCTGAGGTTGGGGCACTTTTTTTCTTCCTAGACCAATTTCTTCCTAAACTGAATTCCACTGTTCTGGGTGAAAACTACTTTGACAGAACCTACCAGATGCTTTACGTTTTGGTTAAAGGAACCACATCTGTTGAAATCCACACCACCACAGTCATATTTGTTTCTTTCCAATTACCTGCTGTAACAGAAGATGAATTTTACAGCTCACATAATCTGGTTAGAAATCTCGCCTTGTTCCTGAATATACCAAGCCATAAAATCCGAGTCAGCAAAGTAATACGAGAAAAGAGCCTGAGGAAGAAAAGATCTACGGGACATTCAATTGAGTTAGAGATTGGAGAGCCTCCCATGCAGAGCTTAAGCAATGACACCACAGGTATGACTAGTAGACTCTGAGATACAGGAATGGAGTTATTAGTCCACAGTCATAAATAACTTTAAATTTTCATTAATACATGTTTATAGTGTGTGATGTTTACATTTATCTTTGGAGGTAGGTGCATATATTTTAAAACTTTCAATTTCCATTCCCCACCTCTCCCTCACTCCTCCCTCTGTCTCTCAATCCTCTTCCCATTATAAAACATCCTTTGTCCTGTTTATTATTGTGTATCTTTTACTTTGTATTTTTAAAGTTATTCATACTTCAGATTTGTTATGTAAGAGAAGTTATGAGATGGTGAAACTTGTGTGTCTAATAGTCTGATTTTTGCACCTAACATTTTGGTCTCAAATTATATTCATTTTCCAACAAACAATTCAAATGTATCCTTCTTAATGGCAAAGTAGTTCTCCACTGTGTACAAAACCCAATTTTTTTCTAATCCATTCATCTGTTGATGATCTCCCAGCCACTTCCAAGCTTCAGCTATTATGAGTTATACTGCTATCCACATGGGTACACATTTACCACTGTGATACAATGTTTTTAATTTTGGGAGGAAGATATCTAGATGAGGAATAGCTAGGCTCAGTGGAGTTTCTAGTTTCAGTTCAGGGCCTCCTAAACAAGGCCTTAGGGACTTTCACCAGCCCGTAATCTGAACCTTGTAAAGGCCTAGAGACCCTTAACCTATTTTGAAACTGTGAAGAAATGTAAGCCCCTGTTACTTTGTTGTAATGATTAATAAATAATGTAGAAGATCAGGGAAGACCTGCCTAAGGAAGTGGCCTTACAACTGCGAGATGGGGGCCGAAAGGGTATGACAGTGTGATATGCATGAATCTACGTGGCTTGGAAACACAGGATTTTATCGCAACCAGATCCCTTTCTGGCTACAATCATAGTTGACTTTCCTTCTTCTTGACTGCACTTCCTTGGAGTTACAGGGTCAGCACTTTGGACTCTGCATGCTTGGCCTGTGAATTTAGTGTGGTTGTCAAAACGTGTCTGTGGTACACATGTGGGTTACTCGCCAACTCTTAGAAATCCCTAGTAAACTCTCGTAGGTAGCGAGGTCCCAAAAGCACACACTAGCCACTAGATTCCCCACAGAAATTATGATTTATTTCCCATGTGTGCCCTTAATATCCTCACATACAACCTTTGCTGCCACATCTCCCTAAAGCAATTTTAGCTTGTTGGGTTTATCCAGATAGGTATAAGACAGCCTAAGAACACAGATCATGGGGACAAGAAAGGGCAAGCTTATAGTAGTTTCTAGGCATCCTGGAATGGGATTTTTTAAGGACTAAGAGACCTCTGAGCAAGGAGAGTCTTGGTATCAGGAGTAAGAGAACTTCAAGTAAAACCTTTGGTTTCTGGATGGCAGTCCGCAGAAGGGATGCCTTCCCATTTCACACTGTCAGTGGTGCAGACCTATCACCATGCCAAACGCCAGAGAAGGCAAGGCAGGACTGGTGCACCAACAGAACTCCCTCTGTACCACTGTGACTGGCTCGCCTGAACCCTCATATTTGGGAAACCTGCGTGGAGAAGACTGTCCTAGAAGGAGTCAGAGGAGAGGGAAAAATTGGAAAGACTCATCAGTTGCCCAAAGAGAGTGAATCCTGCAAAAGACATATTTTAAACTAAAATTTCCTGACTATGGGTTTCAAAGTATCGTATGAAACACACTGGCTCAGGGCATCAGCTACTTCCTGAACACACTGAAGTTCATGGTTTAGCCATAAAGGAGGAAGCCCAAGAATTTGGGTCCTCAACATATGACTCTAGGTATAGACCATGCAGGAAACAAAGGCAAAGCAAGGCCTGAAGGATGTTGACCTTTACCCTGATTATAGGTTGTTGAATGACTTCTTTACTCACCATGTGTCGGGTGGAGCAGAAGGGACAAGAATGGATAAGAGAGCAAGTGTAAGTTGTTTTAGAGACACCCCCAAGTATGGTATTCACTGGGACTTTGACAGTACAGTCAGAGAGGGTTAGACATTGGTAATTGATTGGATATGGTGGGGCAGAAGGGTGAAGGTGGGGTGATCAAGCACAAGCTCAGGGCTCTGCCCAAAGGGATAAGACGCATGGAGGGTCCTCTTCATAAGTTAGAGTGATGGCAGTATATTTTAGGGGGATTCCTGTTATGGCCTGCCATGCTTGAAAAAGGGAACAGAACCTACATACGGTGTTAAAATTAACCCTAAAAATTATCAAATGTCCAGAGCAACTAACAACTTGCTAGCAATTTAATGGTAACTTTAGCCTATTAATATATATCTGGCTAATGTAATGGATGGTAATTATTCTTTCATTTCAAAATTAACATCCTACTTTTTAAATGATATGTGATGATAAAAATGCATAGTAGCGCTGCTAAAGAAAAAGTGACATGGGAAAATATTGAGATATATTTTCTTCATATGTTTTCATTTAGTTTTTTGTGTTGGTTTCATCTGCCTTTTTTTTTTTCCTCCTTTAATTCCATCTTAAAATATTCTACTGAGTTGTTTTCTTTGCTTAATTAATATGATTGTCATGTTTTTCTTAGGTGCTATTAGAAAACCTTAGAATTCCATGTAATGGAACAATGCAAATAAAACTAAAATAAAAAACCCTTGTTTGTTCTCACAACTCTATATTCTTATAATCCAAATATCATAATACTGTTTCCCCATAGGTCAGATGAAATTGTCTGAACTTCAGGAAATTTCTGGTTCTCTTGGACAAGCTGTAATTTTAGGAAAAATCAGTAATATCCTTGGATTTAATATTTCTTCCATGTCTATTACCAACCCTATACCCAGTCCAAATGATTCTGGCTGGATTAAGGTAAGAACATACAACTAAAACACATGTATTTTAGCTATTTAAAATATTACTTTCTATTTTAACTTTTTCTACTTTAACACAGTAATTTAGAGATCAAGGTTTTCTAATTCATTTTTGACTCTTATGGAATCATTCAAATGAAAGCAATGTAGTTTAAAAAACTAGATTTTAAAAAGAAACATCTTTTAAAAACTATGAATTCTGCATATGGTTTGCTTTGAGTGTTTATAACAGTGCTTCGTATGTGTGATTTAGAGGAGATGTTGTACTGATACTAATTTGAGGGTTGAACATACTTTTTTGAACTTATTCTTAAATGAACAATGAGTTCATTCCACTCAGCCTGGCTGAGCGTTGCTGTGGGGTGTAGTTTGTCATGGGAAAACCATTCCTTTCCTCTGTCCCTGCCAGGTGACTGCCCAGCCTGTTGCCAGGTCTGCGTTTCCTGTTCACCACGTGGCCCAGGTGTCCTCACTCTCTGTGGTGACCCAGCCAGTGGCAGCACAGCCGGGACAGCCGTTTTCTCAGCAGCCTTCAGTGAAGGCCGTGGATCCTGATGTAAGTCGCAGCATCCTCCCTAGGCAACGAGTTGAACTACAAGTTCGGGAAAGGGAGCCCACTTGGCTTATCCTGAGGTGCTGGCAGCTGGAGGACCATGCTGCCCCTTAGAAGCTGGACTAGCACCTCTGGGCATCCTCTTCTGCTGTTTCAAAGCGTTTCTTCACTTCTTCATCCTACATCACTTACAATGAAATTGGTGCTCTCGTGCCCCCATTCGTGAGCTCCCGATGAGATAAGGACCTCCATAGATTTTAAATTTGTCACGAAGCATTTAAAAAACATAAAAGTTTAGCATATCTTTTCAGAAGAGCATGGAACAGGACAATGGTTAAAATCCTCTGCTATTTCTTTTCTTAAGGGTAATTGCGTGTCTGTTGGGATTACTTCACTAACTCTGAAGGCTGTGCTAAAGGACGCCAATAATAACCAAGTCAGTGGCCTTGGTGGAAACACAACAATTCTATTTAGCAGCTGTTGGGCCAACTATACAGACCTTACTCCTCTTAGAACAGGTGGGTGACCTATGAACTTGGGTTTCACTATGACATTTAATGCATGCACATGATATACTTTGATCATACCCCTCTCCCTTACCCTCTTCTTCCTCTTCTCCCAACGCCCTTCCTCCTTTGGACAGTCTAAGCAGGCTATTTTAGAACCTCACATATAAACCTATAAGTAGAGACAATTACAAGTTTCTCTTAATGAGCAAAACATTCTATAATCTGGTGTCAATGAAATTGTAGAAATCAGAGTATTGTACTCTGTCTCACCTCAGAAAATATTTAATGAAGCTTATGAGGAATCTTTAATGTACAAAAAACAAAATAGAAATTAAAATAAGCCATCAAGAAAATAAAAGTAAATAAGGCAAAGCTATGCATAAAAATATAATTTAGGGCTGGAGATATAGCTCAGTGGCACAACACCTTCCTGGCACGTGCAAGGTCTTTTTTTTTTTTTAATTTAAAGAGAAAAAAAAACATGTAAAGGGTAGAGATAACACAGAATTTTAAAAAAAGATAAACAGTAAGAAATCACTGGTTGATTTTACATATTGTCCTCTTAGAAATAGTTGTTCAAGTTACAGAATTAAAGCATACAAAGTAGATATTCAAACAGTGAGAGAGTAAACAGCTACGCATGCATGAATCTCTGCATGTATTTCTATAAACTTAAAGCTTTAAAATCTTATTGAGATAAAGTAAATAATACCTAAATAAATATCATGTCTGAGGGTTTAAAGACTCATTTTTTTAAATTTAAAGAGAAACAAAAGCATGTAAAGGGTAGAGGTAATACAGAATTCCAAAAAAAAAAAAAAGATAATAAGAAATCACTAGTTGATAAATTACATATTGTCGTCTTAGAAATAGTTGCTCAAGTTACAAAATTAAAGCATACAAAGTAGATAGTCAAAACATTGAGAGTGTAAACAGCTACACATGCATGAGTCTCTGCATGTATTTCTATACTTTCTGTTTTAGAGGGAAGAAAAAAACTTAGCAAGGCAAAACAAAACAAATTCTTGTAAAAACATGAAACCAAAAAGTCATATAAAACCATAGTACAAGGTGATCTACAATGATTACTATGTTGTTTCTTATTATCTTCAATAGAATGTCTACATCATCAGGCATAATTGAATATAGCAGTATAATTGAGTATATCAGTAAATAATAATAGTAGTAAAAATAAAACATTGTAGACAGTATAAAACTTCAAAGGCAGGTAATAATCAAACCATAGTGGATATTCTAGTGGATCTTGTCATCTTAAGTGCAGTTGCCTATATTCTCAGACTTGATACTATCAATCATAATAGCTTTGAATAAAATCTATCAATATAAAACTGTGATTGAACAAACCAGATTCGATTACGATCAATCATGGTAAAATAGTGTAGGTTTTACAGAGCTTTAGATTAACTTAATAGGAAATTAAGGATGATTACCATACTATATCCTGTTATTTTCGGGACTACTATCTGTGCCCTCAAATCTAGTACAGGTAGAATGACTGGAACAGAATATAATACATCGAAGTAGAGTAGTGTGAGTAATGTGGGTTTTAAATCCTGATGCACTATTAACAATATAGCGTATCAAGGCCATCTATGTTAGAGATTCTAGTTATCCTTCTCTGCCTCGTTTCTGCTATGCTATTTTTCTGCCTTTGTCTGTCTATTTTTCTCCTTCATTCTACTGCCTGCCCCACTCATTGAGGCCTTTGTGCTACTGTTCCTAAAATCCTGGTATTTTTTTTCTCTCTCTCTAAGAATGTCCTTCAGTATTCTCTGTAAGATTGGATTGGTGGTCACAAACTCACCCAGTTCCTCTTTGTCATGGAAGCATCTTGTTTCTCCATCAACTTCTAGTGACAGTGTTGCAGGGTACATCAATCTGGGCTGGAGGTTATTCTCTTTCAGGGCTTTGAATACTTCACTCCAAGCTCCTCTTGATCTGATGATCTGTGTCGAGAAGTCAGCCGTGATTCTGATGGGCTTACTTTTATAGGTAATCTGTTTCTTTTCTCTGACGGCTTTTAATATTCTGTTTTTACATTGAATTTCTGGCATCTTGATTATTAGATGTCTGGGTGTAGATCTGTTTTGGTTGTAGGTGGCTGGGGTTCTGTATGCCTCACACAACCAAATGTCATTTTCTTTTCCCATGCTTGGGAAGTTTTCCTTAATTATTTCTGTGAATAACCTTTGTAATTCACCTGTATGTAATCCTGCTTCTTCATTCACATTACTTATTCTCAAATTGTAGATTCTCTTGTCATCTTCTAGCCTTTGTATTGTTACTGCCTGTTTCCTTGTTATTTTTAAGAGATCTTTCCTTTCATCATCACACACTGCCAACTTGTCTTCAAGTTTTGATAGTCTATCCTTAGTTTCTTTTAAGGCATTTTGCCAGCTTTCAATGGAGTTTTTAATTTCCTGATAGTCTCTTTGAATCTGCTTCATGTATTCTATATTTTCTTTATATTCTTTATCAAATGTTTCTCTCCTTTTTTTGTGTTCCTCCCTTCTTCTGTCTGTATCATCCTGAGAGATGCTTCCTGAGAGCATTTCTTTTATTACTCTACTCATATCCTGCTTTACCTGATTTAATATTTCAGTTTTGAGCTCGTCTACAAGGT